>CADDXX010001181.1:67314-81257 GCA_902810485.1 Alauda arvensis | reverse complement strand
TACAATAAAGTCTGACTGAAGCTCATCTGCACATCCCACCTTAGATACTTCTTGGTAAAGACAAGCAGGACTCTTCATCTATCTTATCCCATTTACTTGGGGGTGTGTGGAGTAGATTTTTGGGGTTGGGGGGGGTATTCTGTGAGGGTTTTTTGTTTGTTTTTGAACTCAAGAACAAATCCTGAAGTAATGTTCTAACAGGTKCTAGGARCACTACTGGTGAACACTGAAACTGTCACTGTGTCCATGACAATATGTTAAAAGAATTAAGTCTTTTTAAGAACCTTCCAGATGGTTTTTTGTTGCCAACATGAAGTTAGCAAAAGGCTTCACACAAGTTTAATGTTCAATGAACTTACTCTGTAGACCACATTTATTTGTACTTATTCTGTTGGCAATGAAGAAGTGTATCTGGCTTCCTAAAGTATTCCAAAATTACAAATTTTTCTGAAGACTGCATGTAGCAAATTCAAATATACTAACATGGAACCACAAATCAAAGTCTGCAAAAATTTTTGGAAATAAAAAAGATGGGGAGGATGTGTATAGCTAAGAAGATACTGACAGACATTCAGTGGATTGCAGTGTTCCACTGTGGCAGTTTATCAGCTGCTGCTGGAATATCTCCTTTTCAGTTCTAAAGCCATTTGACAACTAGCTGAAAGCTAACCTCTCCAAATTAATATCAACCCAAGACAGCAAAAGACAATTCAATCAAATAAAGTCTTTTACACTTAGAATAKCTGAATAMATTCTTTCCCTTTATCTGTTTATCAAGCCGTTTTAGAGTCATACACACATGATTAATCTAGTGMAGAAGGAAGAGAAYTTTAATGACAGGGTTTTTGGTCTTGTGTGTGTCACCTCTGGTCACATCCCCCTCCCCATCCTTCAGACACCTGAACCACACCTGCTCTTGAAACATTAATTTCCAGCTACCAGAAGAACAGGAAAGAACTTGTTTCCAAGGCTTTCTGTACTTCTACCCTTCTTTTGGTTCCTCCAGAGTCTTACTGGCTGTTCTTAGTTCTCCATAAATCTCAAAAATCCTTGAGTTTGTCATAGATACTTCAACAATATCCTCTAAGGCACCTCTTACATGCAGAAATCCCTTCCACAAGCTGACATAAAAGACCATCTCTTATCAAGAGCCAGCTCTACCATGACACCAATAATAACCAATTCATTAATTCTCAAGGTAAATTGTGAGGCAAATACTAATTACAGTGAGTGCAGAGCAAGCTACAAGTAACTTGCTACAAGAGAAGCAAGTTACTTCTTTTTCCACTCTTATTTTTAGTGATGTTTTATTGTACATCCCTCACCCCTTTTGACCACAAAAAAGAAACACTTAGAGAACTGAATAAAGGATAACACTTTCAGAGAAGATCTGTTTAAAAGGCTCTGGGATTATTATACAATCCTTTCTAGAGCTTGGCCACCATCCTGGCAGGAACTGCTCTGTAACTGCACATACACACACAGTGTTATGGTAGTAAATAACCCACACAACAGCAATATTTGACACAGGGTTTGCACCCACTCAGTTCAGTCATATCTAGAACAGTAATATGGTCATCAGAAGAGGATTTCCTTTAGAAAAGGAAACTTAAGGACAAAAATACATAAAATCACATCATAGAATAATCACATACTATCATGAACTGGACTTTACCCTCTACTAACTGAGTATATTAAAGATTTTAATAATCCAAACCTACCATATGTCAGCCCTGAGGTATTTCTCATTTCAGCATTACAGCTGGAGTTCAATATGTTTAATTAGCACACTAAGTCTTTATGTTTTAGGAACTACCATCACAGGCCCCTACAATGACCTGGGCAGACATTTCTCAGTTGCAAATAAAACAGTGCAGCCCGAAAAGAAGAGCAAGTCTTACCTATTCTGAATAATCACACAAAGCACCGAAAAGTGAGATATTTGGTTTCTACCAGAATTTAAAACATTAATTTCATTTCGTATTTTCGGATTTCATTTTAAGTGTGCTTCGACCCCGTAAGACAACTTCACTGAGATGAACACACTGAAAGCAGATCCTGACAATCAGCAGAACACCAGCCAGGAGGAGCGTGTCTCGCTTCACTGACTGCACGTTTGATCTGCACACCGTGCACTTCATCATTTTTGTGCACAACGGGGAGGCAGAGAAGCTATCCAAAACCCAGGTATCCTTCCACTTCAAAAGCTTTACTCCCGTTCTGACGGAGCACGTTTGCACACAGCAGCATAAGCACACGGGGCACTGAAGCCCCTGCACACGAGTAAACAAACACCGGTGTTACCCAGCGCAGCAGAGCAGGGGGGAGGTATGAGAGACAGGCAAAATGATCCGTGCTCCGTTCTGGACCCCAGTGAGGTCCAAAGTCTCTATAAAGGGGAAGTTGCTATAAGCAAAGAGGGCTCTCAAGAGCGGTGTCTGTGTCACTCGTTCATACTTCCCTATGCCGACGCTTACATTAAAATCCAGACCCATCGCAACCGACTGTTTCCAGTGTGAACCTGAACAGGCACATCCTGAACATTCCCAATGGTTCTACACTCGCTCTCTTTAAAATATAGTGAGTGCTTCTCGCCTTCGTGAGGAAATGGGCGAAGGCGCAGCTCAAATTGACGCTGAGTAGGGAAAAAAAAAAAAGGGGGGGGCGAAAAGGCTGGATTTAACTATAAAAAACTTTTATGCTTCACCAAGCCACTACCTCCAAGCAGTACCGGGTATTGCTGTACACCTCGCTCTCCCCACCGAAACCCACGGAACCCTCCGCGCCTCCTCCCAGCCCGGGCCCCTCCGCAGCCCCCGGGAGCGGCCGGGCGGGACGGAGCGACCCCGGCCTCTCCCAGGAGGGAGCACCCACCGAGCACCTGCCGCACTCGCCGGCCCGGCAGCTCCTCCACCGGCCCTGGGCTACCGGCACCGCTCCCGCCCCGGGCACCTCGGGGGCTGCCCCGGGCCCCGCAGGTCCGCGCCCTCCCCTCAGACAAAGGGCGGCGAAGGCGCCCCCGAAGAAGCGGGAAGAGGGGGCCGTTCCCACCGCCCTCCCCGCCGCGCTCACCCATGCTGCGCCCGCCCGCCCAGGCGCGGCGGAGCTGCTCCGGGTCCCACCGACGCGCTCAAGCCGGGCACTGCGGCTCCATCCGTGGCGCTACGGGCGTGGAAGGGGCGGCTCCGAGCCGCGGGCGGCCCGGGATAGAGGGGCCGCTCGCCCGTCCCGTCCCGTCCCGTCCCGCCGCTCCCGCTGCCGTCTCAGCCGAGCTCGGGCACCGGCGGCTCCGCCCCGCCCACGGCGGGGGGCGCCAAGTCCCGCGAGAGCCGCGCGCCGCCACCGCCCCCACGCCGTTGCCAGGCGGGGGTGACGTCACCTCCACGGCCCCGCCCCACGTGAGGAACTCGCCCCGCCCCTGGGACCGCCCCTCAGGGCAGGGTCCAGCCCCGGCCCCGCCCTTCTCGTCACACCCTCATCGTGCCCCTCGTTAGACCCTGCGTTAGACGCCTCATCAGGCCCTCAGCACTCCTCTCATCGCCGTCCTCATCAAACCCCGTCCTCATAACTCCCTCACAGCTCCCTCATCACTCCCAGTCAGCCTCCTCAGAGCCCCTCACAGCTCTCATAACCCACTTACCTCCCTTCACAGCCCCTTCATCAACCTCCTCATCACTCCCCTCATCGCCCCCTGCACATCCCTCACCGCCCCCTCACACAATCACGGAACAGGTCAGGTTGGAAGGGACTACAGTCGTTCCACCTCCCTGCTCAAGCACAATTACCCAGAGCACATGGCATGGGATTGTGTCACTGTGCAGGAAAAGTTCTTCCTCATGTTCTGGTGGGACTTGCTGGGCATCAGTTCCTGCCTGTTCCTCTGGTGCCATTGCTGAGCAGAGCCTGGGCCCTGCTCTGAGCCCTCCCTGCACACAGGGACAGACCGGGATGAGGCCCCCTCTCAGCTGTCTCTTCTCGAGGCTGAACAGCCCCAGCTCCCTCAGCTTTTCATCATAAGAAAGATGTTGCACTGCCTTCATCCTCTTCATGGTCTCCACTGGACTCACTTCAGGAGCTCCATGTCTCTCACAGAGCCCAGAACAGGACACAACACTCCAGATATGCCTCAGCAGGGCTGAGCAGAGGTGCAGGATCACTGATGTGCTGGCAATGCTCTTTGCAATGCACACAGGATTCTTTCTGCCTTTTTGGCCTCGATGGCTCATAAACAGCACTGTCCCCCTCACCACTCCCTTCGCTGCCAGGGCCACCCCACATCCCTGCCCTGCTTCACAGCACAAAGTCCTCTTCCTCTGGGTCTGGAGCTCAAATCTTAYGAGGAAAGGCTGAGGGAACTGAGGGGGCTCAGGTTGGAGCCTCTCACAGAAAGCATGATTACACACTGGAATGGGTAGCTCAGAGACAGTGGAGTCACCATCCCTGGAGGAATGTTCAGCAAAGACTGGACCTGGCACTTAGGACATCAGTGCCAGGGTCCAGCTGACATGGTGCTGTCTGCTCACAGGTTGGATTGGATGATCTGAGAGGTCTTTTCCAACCTACCCATCCCCTTGGCCAAAGTCATTAGCATCATGCACATGTTTGTGGGCTTCTGCACTGCTTTTGAAGAGTTTATAGGGTAAGGGTCTTTTTTGTTGGGTGAGGTTTTTTTTTTTTACTTCAGATGCATGTAGGAAAGTGCTCCAAGCTATATCAGGCTGCCACTGTTTAGGTTTTTGTGGGAAACTCAGGAATGAGTGAAACAACTACTTAGAACTGAAGCAATTTAAAGAAAAAACCCTGACCCTGAGGCCAAAAGGACAAGTAAACATGGTCTGGTTTTGATGAAAATCAGGGAATATAACACAGCAGGGCTCTCTGAAATGAAAATATTCCCTCTTCCTTGTTGCAGACATCCTTTTATGAGTGGTTCCAAATGAGCTGTTTCAGCCAAGCTCAGGACAAAATTAGCCTGAAAAGAATGTCAAGTATTTCCAGGAGTCAGCTTTTGCTTAGCATCTTTCTCATGGCACAGAAAGGGAAAATTACTCAGATCATGACCACGAAAGACAAAACATGAAGTCTGAGTGTATAAACAAGTGTATGTCACATTTTATTATGGTATTTTATCTGCTTCACCATACTTTGAGGCAGGTGCTTCCATTTTTTTCAACTGCAGAACTGGGAATGTACAAGACATAGTCAGAATTTCCTTGAAGCAGGTGCAGTGTTTTGCTGATAAATGGCCCCATGGTGCTACCCTTAAAAGGATAATTTATTTTTTATAAAACTACAACCCTCCTGCACCCACAGGTTAAAAGTACTTAACAAGAAGATGAAGTTTGGGACAGAAAGGGAACATCAGCCTTAGGGAAGTCACTCCAAATAAAAATTCAGAAAATAACTTCCATGAGAATGAACTATCCTCATCTGTCTAATGTATTGCCTTTTTCCACTTCCTTTGTAGAGCTATGTGCTAAAAAAAAGAAGGATAAAGAATAAGAGGAATTATACATTTTATCTGATGTAGCAGTTTTTACTTTTTTTAACTCTGCCAMAAAGCTWAGTGTGCATGAACAAGAGGTGAGAAATAAAATGTTCATAGTGTACAAGTTTACAGAGCATTGAAGGAGCTCCGTGTAGCCTTCTTTCTGGAAGCTTCTTTCTGGAAGCTGGCCAAATCTCATTCCAGTTCATATTCGCTCCTGCTGACATAAAGCTGCCTTTGCCCCTCCCTTCAGCCTGGAACAGGCTGGAGAGCAAAGCCCTGGTTCTTGGTTCTTACGCTGCGAACAGGTAAGGCACTGGCTTTGTGAAATTCTGTTTTATTTCAACATGTCTTGAAAACTCTGGCCAGGTCTGGCTCTGTACTCTTGACTCAGCAGCCTGAGTGCAAAACCTGAATTTTATTCTGAGCCCATCTGCTCCAGTGACAATGCACCAGCCTCCACTGGTTCCATGCTTCAGCCTCCATCCTCTTTGTGAGGCAGAAATGGGATGGCTCCTGAGGGAGCCCTTGTGCTGAGCTCAAGTCTCTTTCTCTGTGGGTGACTGCCTGCGATGCTGAATCCGTCACCTGCAGCCTGAGCAGTTTTCTGTCTAAAGCTGGGCTGTGGCCCATGAGGTGTGTGGCACTGGCGGTTGTGTCTGCCCCACGCTTTGTTGAGTTTGACAAGACTTCACAGCACTGAGGTTTGCAAAAGTGAGAGTCTGTTCATGTGTGACTCAGAGCACCATGGGGACCCATATTTAGCATCTCATTCGAGTTGGCAATTGCAATACATGTAAAGAAAATACATCTGTGCCAGGCTATTGACTATTTTCACTCAACTGTTAAATCACGTGACTGCTTCATTTCTTTTCTCTATGCTCTAGGTTTGCTGGCATGTGCTAAATGCTAATTTACTGAAAATTGCCTTCTAAATCACCTACAATGAGTTCCTTCCTCATTTTCCACTTCAGTAAAACCTGAAAAATTTAATGAGCCATTTTCCGTTGGATATTAGTCAATAATTGGTATTTATGCAGTCCTTTGAAAATAGTTTTATTCATATTTAGACAGAGATACAGGGAACACTGGCTCTTCCTTTTTACTCCAACTTTCAGTTCAAGGTATAGAAAAATGATATTCTGACTCTATGGAATTATAAAAGTGCATATTTGTTTCAGACTATTTTCAAATCCAATTAAGTTCCCAAAAATAATACAATCGTCTCACAATAACAAATAATACAATCGTCTCACAAATTTGTTCAACAAAACTTTTGAAAATGAAAGATTAGCATTTGAAGTGTTTTATGGTTTAGCTTAATGGAATATCTGAATTTCTACCTTGCTTTTGAGAGAGGAAGAGTTGTGACATACTTGCAGATCAAGATAATATCCGCTGTTAACGTCAGTAACTGCTATAATTTTATTTTACAAGAGAGATCATTGAATAGTTCCTGCTATGCAGGTTTGTAACACAAGATAAGAATGATACAATTTGTCACTGCTGGAGCTGATTTCTTTTTGCTCCCAAAAAAACTGGTAATAATGAGACTCTTTCCCTAGTACTGCTACACTGAACATTTCACTTGACCTTTTTTTGCCACTGTGGTCATCTTAAAATTACTCCAGTATTTCCAAATAAAGAAACCTAAACCAGGAACTTTCAAAGCTTCTCTCTGGAGTGCGAAAAATAAAGGAACTGGTGTTTAAAAAAAAAAAAAAAAGAAAAAAAAAAAAAGTGTGCCAGCTGTTACCACACAGTGGTTTCATGCATATTTGAGTGGCACATGCACTGCAGTAATTGTACAGTCCCCTTTAACCAAATAGTTTGCTCCCAAACATTCCAGCTGCGTTTACTTTTCACGCTTTGAATTCTCTAATGCATTTTTCATTGCAGCAACTTCTTGCACAATGGTATCCAGAAAAATTGACTGGAAGTAAGCAGCCTCTAGTACTAAGGAGTTAAACACTCTGGGTGGTAAAATTTCACCTTTTCTTTTCAGCAGCAGTTCCTGCCAGGTAATAACAGTACTGAAAAAACAGGATTGTGTTGAGGAGTTTAAAAATTATTTGGATGAGCAAACTCCCTCTGCTGGTTTGAAGCAGCAGCAGATATAATCAATTTTAAAACATAAAAACTGGGAAAATATTAATTCAATGCACACAGTACTTTTCCTTTCACTGCATAATCAGTGAAGAGTGGATCTGTTTATTCCACAGAAGGAGGCAGGACTCTTATTTAAAAAAAAAAGGGAGAAAATATAAAACCACAGAGCAGTTCTTTTGTAAATAAAAATTGTATCTAAATGCAGGTTTTTCAAGCAAGGGGGAAAAGAAGCTTGCATACTAATATTAAATCTGTTGTGGAGGTGGTTGCATAGAGCATGTCCAGAGAAGGGAACTGAGCTGGGAAAGGGGTTGGAACACAAGACTGATGAGGAGCAGCTGAGGGAGCTGGGAGGGCTCAGCCTGGAGAAAAGGAGGCTCAGGGGGAACCTTCTGGCTGTGCACAACTCCCTGACAGGAGAGTGGAGCCAGGTGGAGAGTAGACAGAACAAGAGGAAATGGCCTCAAGGGGATGTTCAGACTGACGTCAAGAAGAATTTCATCAGTGAAAGGGTTGTCTGGCACTGGAGTGGGTTGTGGAGTCACCATCCCTGGAACTCTTCAAGGAAGACTGGATATGGCACCAGTGCTTTGGTTTAGTTGRCAYGGTGGTGTCCAGTCAAAGGTTGGACTCAATGATCTTGRGGGTCTTTACCAACTTTAGTGATTCTTAAATTCTGTCATTACTCAAAGAAGCAAAGCACTGTTTTTCCTGTTCTTCCCACCCACTGCAGACATTCCATTAGGGACATCTTAGCAGCTACAGAGTCACAGGCTGAACCCTTTGGGTACAGCACAGCTCCCTCCAGCCAGGCCAAGGGCAGCTGGTGAGAGTCTGTCTTGCAGGTGATTGCTAAAGGAAGGTGAAAAACTGCAACCGGCTGGACATAGCAAGGATCACCAGAATACAGCCAGTGATACTAAGGAATTTGTGGGGCTGTTTTTCAGGCTGTTGAAAGAATCATGTCCTAGTGCCGTATTTTTCAAACCATGGAACGCGGGTCAATGCTGATCTATAAGAACTGATCTGCAAATAACTGCAAGTGACTTTGCAAACCAACCATATATTTCATTCTCACTCATTAAGCAAGCAACCAACCAAAATGAGGGAAATTATATGTACCCTGGAAGTTTATCCTGATTTGATTTGTCTTTAAGTGGAAACTGTTGTGGCAACACCACAAACATGGTTTAGTTTTTATTGGTTAAAATCTTAGTTGGAAAAGTGAAGGAACATCAGCCAGTGGAAACAAATTCCTCTTTCCTTTATTTCAACCACTCTTGATCTATTTCCTCCATTCTCATCAACCTCCTCATCAATCACATTCTTTTTGCTATAATCAGTTCAGCCTTGACTAGTGAGTACTGTTCCTTTTCCTGGTGTCATTTTTTTGCCACCTGCCAAAAGCTCCATTTTGTTGGGCTGAGAACAAGACAGGGAGCCAGGACAAGTTTCAGTTCTATGGCCTTATTGTGACATATAAAAATACATCCTTCAAATGGGACCCCACATTGATTTAAACATTGTTGAAGATGATAGTTTGTCCTGTACTAAATAGTTTTAAACTTCTCAATGAAGTATTAGAAATAACACTCAAATGTATGAAATAGAATAATTCTAATTGAAAGAAAAGAGCTGGGGGAGAGGGTGATGTTTGTGAAATTCAGGCTAAGTACAAGCAATGATTAATCATGTTTCTGCCATGAGGCCATTACAGCAGCAATCTGAAAGAGGAGTTGCCTATCCTGATGACAGCTATTATGTTTTTTCTTTCACCTCTCTTCTGAGGATCCAATTCATTTATACTGGGCTATTACAACTAATTAAAACAAAGCTGCAAACAGCGGGGAGTGTGTGGAGCAGCTCCACCCACATTATGCTGATAAAAACCGGTTCACATGGACATGAAGTCATTAATGGTACAACCATATGGGTTGCTGTGTGTTTCAAAGATATTCTGTTTGATCTGAATGCAGGAGAGTTTTCATCTCGCAGTTTGTACATCAAGGAGACAAAAAGCAAACTGTGCTTTTCACTGGCTTTTTTTTTTCTTCCTCTAATAAACAACCATCTACCTCCTTCCTTTCTAGGTACATTTGGTATTTTGCATTTGTATTATGTCCCTTTGGCAGCCCCTGTTTGGGATTTCCTTATATTAACATTTAGCACAAAGGAATCTCATCTTCAGGGTCCAATGGGCTAATGGTTTCCTTCAGCATCTGAATAAATCAACAGCTGTGGCCTTCAGCCATTTTGTCTTTCCAAAATAAAAGTAATGGGAAGCTGCTTGTTGTTGTAACAGTTCTCACACATGCTCTGCGAGCAGGATACAAAGGCTTTTTTCTGCAGAGATGACTTCACACAAAACATACTGCATTAGCAATGTCATTTTCCCCTGGCTTCATCAGTAACAGCAATGTAGCCCAGCTTGAAGTGATCAGAAGATACAAAGTTTGCTGCAAAGTCAGTGAGTTTTATTAAAACGTTTGATACATAAATACTCGTATCACAGTAAATGCACACACATTATATGTGTGCCTGCATTTCTGTGCCACAGGCAGGATGATGATATCAACTCAAAAGGCTTTTTTATTCAAAGACAGTCACTGATACCTGTACAGGCCCTTTGTGCTGGAAGGGTGGTTGCAACAGCAGCTGAGGCACTGACACAGCAACTGGAATGTGTCACTCTTTGACATTGAACTTCTCTTTCTGGCTCTCTCACTCCTGTGCTGGTTCCGGTGCTCATCTGATGGCTGTGCTCAGTAAGTTCAGTTCTGACTGACCAGGCAGGAAATTTAAAGCAGAGAACTGTTAGTCTTTAGAGCAGTGTGGACTTGTAGCTGAACTATGTCTGACTGGAATTTTTAAAATTCCAAATAAAACCAGTCTATCACCAAAAGGCTGGATTAGGAGCAGAAACTCTGCACAAACTGCACTCAGGGAGCAATTCTGTTGTCTTCAGGGGGTGTTTTGTGGTTTTGTTGTGGCTTGTTTTTTAATGGAAGTACAGCAAAGACACACCCTGAAGGCTCCAGAACACAAAGACACAGTTTTCTCTTGGGAGGCTGTGGGAGAAAGGGATGTGAAGTTACCTGTAAGTTTACATTTTTCTGTATTGATTTGCCTAAACTGACAATGCCATGAGCCGGGTGCTCCCATCAATACCCCAGGCTTCCACAGAGGGGCCAAGACAAAGCAGTGCAAACACACTTCATGCCTTAAGCTCAGTGTAAAGCCTCTCCTCTCTTCATCCTCCAACAATGTCAGATTGTCATTAATTTTCTTGAAACTGGCAGCCTTTTTGTGAGTGCTGTTCAGCTGGTTTTTTGAGTTTATAAATAGCATTCCCAGAGGGCAGTGATGCTGTATGTCTGTGGAATTGCCAGAGTTGACCAAATACCCACTGTTAGAAAATTCTGTAATAGAAGAGTATTTCCCCTGACAATAACACACCCTCACCTTCAGTTTACCAGCTGAACTCTGTGTGCTTCTAGAGTCAGTAGATGTTTCAGTGAGGTGCATAATTATTTCCAGGAAGCTACTTAATTTTACAAAATATTATTTCCTGCATTTTTGCTTCTAAATGTTATTATGTAAATAACAACTGAAAAAACCCATTAGGCATTACTACAAGAAAAACATTGCCCAGTGCTAGGAAGGACACACATTTCTCCCTGCTTGGCCCCAGAAAAATTAAACACCAGAGATTATTTTTTCCATTATCAAAAAAAGTCAGAATTATTATCGGATCTATTAAATATGAAATATTTTCAATTAGAAGTGCAAGCTCTCCTCTTAGTAAGGTACTTGTGACTAGGAAGAAGGGCCCCTTGGCAGCACTTTGAAAGCTTTCACTGACTATTTTTTGTTGTTATGCAGAGTAAGAATTCTAGATGTTTATCTACATTCCTGCAGGCTTGTATATCCTCTCCCTCGGGGCACTGATGCCTGCTGCCAAGAGTACACATCAGGTTTTCTAGAGAGGCAGCTAACTGAGCCAAACAACAGGCAGAACACTTCAGAAGCACCTGATTGCCTTATATTTTCCTTCCTAAGGAGTTAAAGTATTGGGGATTATTCATTTTACCACAGTGTATTCCCACAAAAGCAGCAGAATGTGAATTTTCTGTTTCACTCATTGGCTACAAGTGTAAATTTTGACTCTGTATCCCCACTCTAACTGTTACCAAAAATCTCAGCCTGAAAGAGAAAAAGCAGCTCCTGTTCTGTTTTCAGAACCAGTGAAGTTAGAGACACAAACAGAAGATTGGATTTACGGCCTGACAAATAAAATGTTTCTGAATTCCCATTCTAAGTGGGATGGTGAACTGAGGTTATTGCTACTTCTCCTTATAAATGTGCAAAGAACTGCAAGTTTTTTGTGTGTAGAGGAAAACACCACAAAGAAATTAATACAGAATAGTCTGTTGCATTTTTGGACTTGCATTTGCCCATGGGAAAGTGCAGAACGGGATGTGTGACAGAGAAGGGGAACATGCTCCAGCGTGTCCCTGAGTTGCCAAAAGTGTATCATCAAAGGTATTTGCAAACTTGGGTGTTTTTTCTAAGGAAGCAACATTTAACTAATTCATCAGCTGATTTGTGAGTTGATTACCCACAAATTTGGGCATAGGCAACACATACTTATCCTACCAAAAGCTGAATCCTTTGGCTGGCACTCTCCCAAAAACACCCACTCGAACAGTTTGTAGACACGATGTTTACTATTCATTTTCACTTCTCCATCTGTGTTATTTCCAGCCCAGACTGGAAAATCAGCATCTCTTCTTCTGTCTAATTTGTCCTTATGCCTTGGCCCTTCACATCAAATTCTTTCTTTTTCAGAACTTCATATTAATAGTTATTCCAGAGCTCCTGCTGTATTCAGGAACTCCCAGTCTCCATTCATTACCTTTTGTCACAAACAAGAGGAGAACAATAGTTTTGTTTAAATACACTGGTCTGCTAAAAGATCACATTTTTTCAGAGTGGGCTGCTAGAAGATATTGGTCTGATATGAGGGCAGAGAGCAACACAGGATTGAAAGGAGGAAATTTCCTGTTTCAGCCATTTTTTCCACCATTGAATCAGAGCTCTGTCATGTGAAATCAGAATTCCAAAACTTATTCTTATTCCAAATTGCAATTAGAGCAATTTGTGCAATGAATATTCTAAGAGCCATTTGCTTCTGGGGAGAGAAAAATGGTTTAGACATTCCATGTTTTTCTTTCAGTGTTTATGTTTGTCTCATGRYATGTTGRTAAAGACCAGATTTAGGGATCTTAGGTCTTTCAAAACAGTTCTCTGACATTGCAGGTGGATCCTTTTCTTCTCAATGAGCAAAAAAATCCAAGTATCACTGACTGGAATATTCTTTTGGATTTTGAGGTAAACACTGAGGAGAGGCTCATTTAAYTTGCTTTTAGGTGCATGCTTCAGCTACTCAGCTGATGCAGATTCACCTGACAAYCTGTGGAAAGGAAGAAGCAGGCACTGATGGGAAACAGTTCATCAGATCATGAAATAAGTGCCTGATTGATAAAARCCCTGGAGAGGTGCCAGCATCTTTCTGGTGGTTGGAGGGAAAACACACAACCACCTTAGACTTTGATGACTAAGGTTTGATAAAGCAAATGCCATCATACAAATTCCTYTTGCATCATCTCTATGTTAGTGGTGCCTTTAGGTTCTGCTAARCCTCTGATTTCTTTGCAAACAAATTCAACAGTGCAGTTCTGACAATCCAGTATTAGGTTTAGTTCATGACTAAAGCTTACTGCTCAGAATCAAGAGACACAAAATGCTGGTGGATGTGCTTAGACTGGRAATTGGAAAAGAGCTATTATGGCAGAGCACTGCCATGATATTTTGGAACAACATTCTTGCTGGAAAAAACCTCTGAGATCATCAAGTCCAACTCTTCACCCAGCACTGCCAAGTTCACASAACCACTAAACCATGTCCACAAGGGCCACACTCATTTATCTTTTAGAAATCCCCAGGGATGGTGACACAACCCCTCCTGTGGGCAGCCTGTTCCAATGCTTGACAACCTTTCTGGGATTAATTTTTTTTTTTTGTAATATCCAATCTAAACCTCCCCAGTGCAGCATGAGGCTATTTCCTTTTATCCTGTCACTTTTTACTTGAGAGGACAAARCACCCTCCACCTGGCTACAACCTCCTGTCAGGGAGATGTAGAAAGCAAGAAGGTCYCCCCTGAGCCTTCCTCTTTCCAGGCTGAACCCCCCAAGCTCCCTCAGCTGCTCCTCATCAAACCGGGTTTATTAATGGGCTATCACAGTCCCACTTTCCCTGTTTCTTTTTCCCAGGAAGGACAGTC
>CADDXX010001181.1:38847-67192 GCA_902810485.1 Alauda arvensis | reverse complement strand
AGCCCAGGAGTGATGGAACAGTGCTGTTTGACAGCTGCTGATTAACCCCTTGCTCAAGCAGCAGTGATAGGTGCCATACACAAGCCAGACACTGAAATTGTCCCCACTTGTGCAAGTTGTGGCCCAGAGTATGTTTCTGTGAGGCTGCCAATCCAGCACCTGCCACAACTGTCTAGTTCAGAGCAAGGGAACAAAGGGAAGTCCCAGTGACACATCTTCCAGCTGCAATCCCAAGGAAGTGGCACAGGAGGAAAAYAGAATGCCTCTTCTGCCATGAATGAGTAGGTGTTATTACAAGASACATAGAATATGCACAGGGTTGAATTTCAGCCCTACCAAAGGAAAGAGACACAAAATATGTCTCATTTTACTACATTCTGGAGTTTTGCTCTACAAGGTATTTAAAGAAGGTCATAGTGGGATGAGTGTCATGGAAATTGTAATTTCCATTAGACAATGTGATGCATGTGATGTAGCAATCACATTCTCCTGGGCTGCATTTGCAGGGAGGGAGAAAGAAAAAAACAAGAACCATTATGTCACTTTTACATGGTGACTTTTTTTCTTAGTAAATGAGAAGATCTTTAATCCTTCTACTTACTGATTTTTGTCAGTACAACACTGCCCTATGCAGTCCTCAGTCTCCTGTTCCTCTTCTGTGTCACCTTTCATGTGTATTTGGGGTTTTTTCARCAGCTTAATCTCCCTTTGCCCATACCACTTTTCTCCTTGTCCTTCTCACCTCCATATACACTATTCATTTTTGTTTAAATTCTATATCCATTTTTTATTTCTTTCTGTTTACAAAAGCTGTTTACGAAAGAGTTGGTCTCTAATTCAGAGGTCTGTTCTGTGTGTCTTGTTATTTGTAGGAAATGCTGAAAAATTTTGTAATAAGCTTCAGGATGATCCTTGTCTTTGAAGCACCAGCTATTCACCTGCTACCTTAAAAACCCTCTCAAGTCATTCCCCAAAGAGGTTAAAACAGTCACAAATGTGTTATAACTGCCTGTATATTTGATTAATTTTGTAAGTCACTCGGTTTTCATAAAGTAACCTCTACCCCCAATTTCAGACAGTCTGGGCATGGGAGCACAGCTTCATCCAAGCAGCAGAGGGGTAATGCCAGAGCAGAATAGAAAGTCCATGGTCTGGGAAGGCAGAGGAGCTCCAGGCACAGATGCAAACCCAGAGAAGCTGAAAAGGCACGAGGTCAGAGGGAGGAAAAGGCTGATAAGGAGTTGTAGCCCACACAGCAAACACAGACCAGGGAAACAAAGGCCTTCTCCAGGAAATGAGCACAAGTGCTGGAGAGGAAACTTACCTCACAGAAAGGGTTTCTATCAGATACATCTGAGCTGAGCCCTGGAGACAAAAGCCTGAGGTCTAAAGAAGGGGGCTCCACTCAGAAAGCTCTAAAAGGATGGCAGCCTGGAAAGAGGGAGCAAACAGCTGGAGTCTGGAAGCAGGGAAGGCACCTAGGGAAATGGATGAATTTTTGTGTTTGAGGAAGCCATCTGGAAGATGTTGGATTTTCATTTAAGTTCTTTGTATTTGAAGAATTTCTGTTAAAAAAAACAAAGAAAGTTAAAAGACATGAGAAAGGGGAGGAAATTACACAATTACAAGAAAAGCCTGAGCCAATTCACTGAGCCAGATCAGGCGTGGAGTGACTGGTCTGATCTTTCACAGCTTGTAGCTTTAGGGCATGAAGGTACATATTAGAGAAGAGAGAGAAGGAATCATAGTAAGGAGGGTCTTAGGGGGAAATTGGATCTTGGGGTAGAAATTATTGAAGAAGAGGAATAATGGTCAAAAAGGGACTGCTTACTAGAGGAGCCAGAAGAGAGAATGAGCTTGGATTGGCTGAAGGGTTGTTCAGAATTGAGTCATCAGCTTTTTTTTATSCTGGGAGGAGAGACAGGGCTCAGACTCTGCCCAGTGGGGTGTTAGTACTGGAGACAAGAACCTGAAATTACAGAAGGAGACTTCAAATCATTTTACTTTGTTTATTGCTTAACTTTGGGAGAAGTGCTCCTGGTCATTACATGCTATTTTTTTATCTTSTTCACYTTTAACATTTTAAATACAGTGATTMATTTGTGTGATGGGAAAGGAAATTTTCTCAGGTGTCTGGGTTGGGCCTTGAACCAATCTTCACAAAAGTCCTTCACAGATAATGAAAGCCAGCCCTTATGGCTGCCATCCAGGGCCCTCAAGAAATATTATAGAAAAGCTGAGAGCACTTTTGTGGTTTACTTGGCTGTTGGAGAAAGGCTATAGCTGCTTTAAGCACTGTGAAACACCTGTCCCCAAAAAACCTGCTCCCAAAAGTCCAAAATGTGGGAAATGACACGGGCCACAATTCTGCCCAGGATCAAAATTTATTCCAAGAAGTACAAGAAAACAATGCAAGTCCAGCCCAGGTAGAGAATCAGAAAGACTTAATGGAAGAAGAGGAATCCAGCAACAAGCAGATTTTAGAAAAACAGAGTTTAGCCCAGTAGGATCTGAAGGCTGCAGATTACTTCTATAAGTAAGTATAAACCAAAGCTTCTGAGTATAGTTTTTGCAAAGCATAGTCAGCCTATGATAGTTTATTGTTTTTCTGAGAAAACGTCTTTGTGTCCTTGTGTTTTTTCTACAACAGATATTTATAGAGATTGCAGTCATAAAGTTGCTAAAACCACTTCCTGTAAATTACATAAAGGTCTGTCTCCCTTCCAGTATCCCAAGGATCTGCTCACAAGCTTCCCAATACTTTGGAGATTTTTCTTTTACAGAATAGAAGAACTCTGACTGTCACCATACACTATCCATGTGATCAAGGGAAACATTTGCCCATAGGAGACAGTCACTGACAGAGAGTAGCTGGAGTGGTAGCTGCAAATGATTCACATTGTCAGCGGAGGCTTTGTTGTTGGGATTTTCAGCTCTTTAGAATGTTTTCTTGAGCCTTTTTCTTCTGAAGTKATGTATCCAAATTCACCAGCATACTCTATGTTGTTCATGAGCCAGCWGTGTGCCCAGGTGGCCAAGAAAGCCAATGGCATCCTGGCCAGCATCGGGAATAGTGTGGCCAGCAGGAGCAGGGAGGTCATTCTTCCCCTGTACTCAGCACTGGTGAGGCCAAACCTTGAGTGTCGTGTCCAGTTCTGGGCCCTCAGTTTAAGAAGGACGTTGAGATGCTTGAGCGTGTCCAGAGGAGAGCAACGAGGCTGGTGAGGGGCTTAGAACACAAGCTGTATGAAGAACGACTGAGGGAGCTGGGGTTGTTCAGGCTGGAGAAAAGGAGACTCAGAGGTGACCTTATCACTCTCTACAACTTCCTGAAGGGTGGCTGTGCTCAGCTGGGGGTCAGTCTCTTTCTCCGGGCAACAACAGACAGAACAAGAGGACACAGTCTCAAGCTGCACCAAGGAAGATCCAGGCTGGATTTAAGGAGGAAGTTTTTCACGGAAAGAGTGGTCAAATACTGGAACCATCTGCCCAGGGAGGTGGTAGAGTCACCATCCCTGGATCTGTTTAAAAAAAGACTGGATGTGGCACTGGGTGCCATAATCTAGTTGAGATGTTGGAACATGGGTTGGACTCGATGATCTTGAAGGTCTCTTCCAACCTAAAAATTCTGTGATTCTGTGATTTTCCCTGGACAAAAGTGCCGATGATTGTGGCCTCTCTTTAATATCCATCAAAATGTTGTGTGCTTCCACCTCACCCAGTATTTTCACTGTAAAGTAGCTGTGTACCTTCTGTTTAGATCTGGGCTATGTTCAGCTTTATGGATGAAAAGACCCTGGCATACTCCCAGCAAAATTAGACAGTTTGGAATACAGAACATTCTAGAATAAAGCTAAAGGGACTGGGTTAATTTTATATCCAACTGAGAATAAAGTGGTTRATTGCAGTGTTTAAGAGGAAAACATGAGATTAAAGAATTGATCTAATCTGCATTGTGGTTTGTTAGAAAACATCATGTATTTTAGTGGGCCTAAACATGCATGTTGCCTGGAGTTCAAAGGAAAATGAGATCCAAGCAAAAAGTTGAAAAATGTGGAGAGCACAGTTGCATGGTAAACAATCCCATGAGCTCATGCTGTGCCCTTTCTTTGCTTGCCTTTGATGCTGGAGCTYCCATTTTAATTGTACAGACTTGGTCCTGCTGCTTGTGTATTTGGTGGGAAGACCTCTCATCAACTTTGTGCAAAAAAATTACTTTAGACTCTTGCACGGCTTTTTGGGACAATGAGGCAGTTTTATACTTTTACTGTGTGATGGAATCCTGAACTCCCCTGCATAGGAAGAACCAGGGCTGTGTTGCACTGGCTTTCTGTTCCCAGGGACAGGAGGAGCTGCACCCCTTTTTTCCATCTGTTGTCCTTTTTCCTCTCTTCACTAATATGCCAAAAGGAGACAGGCAATGGAGCAAAAAGGATCAGTGGGGGTACAAGAGAAAAGAAGTAAAGTAAGGATGGGGGTAGAGCGCTGTACTGAGTTGAAATAGCACCATAAAATCTTATAGAGAGGTTTAGGTTGTAAGGTAGCTTTGAACTCCATGGCCCTTCAAAGAGCAGGGACCATCCTGAACTACATCAGGTTGCTGAAAGCCCAATTCAACACAACCTGACCTTAAATGTGTCACAGTGGTGGCAGAGAGAAGGTGGCTCTGATGCCTTCCACACTGTGCTGGTGTTGTAGCACAGTATTTTTGAGGGGAAATGGGATACCACTTCCCAAAACTCAATGTCACCCGTTGTGGATAAAATGCTGCCTTCCTTCTTCTCAAACATGTGTTAATAGCCCTTATGCAGAGAGCCATGAACACAAGGTGTGTGATACACTGCCTACATTTCCTAATTGCTAGAGAAGGATTTTGACACCAAGCTTCTCTCCAGGAAAGGAAGGAAAAAYAACACAGAAAAAATTGGAAATCACTTGTCTGTCGCACTAGTACACAAAAAAGACAACACGACACACTTGGATTTTCTAACACAGAACCAAAGGGCAGTTTAATTTTGACTTCAGTATATATAGATTCTTAACTACAGCCAGGGATTGGAGAATGAAGTTTCCACCTCTCCAATCACACTGGTCAAACCAACATTCTACCAATTTTTCTCCTCCCAGGAGAAGGAATGCAAAACAACCAAGACAGTTACAATTACATTTCACTATTTACGTGAAACTCTGTGAGAAACTCCACAACAAAAATGAAAACATCAGAAGGCTTAGAAAATTAGAGTGACACTTGTCCAGTTTGCRTCTAATATAGACTAATATAGATCAGCCCTAATCTGTACAGATTGTTTTAGATTAAGGTTTACAGTGCTACAGAAAGGATTTRGAAAGTGCCAGTGGAGGCCTACATGTCCCAGCTCTGCCCCTGGTTGCTGCCATCATTTTCTCACAGGAGACAGAAAGCAATGGACCCAAGCAAGGAGCCCAGGGAAGAGTAAAATGTCTTGAGTAGGAGCTGCAGGCACCAGGGAATGGAGAAGCACTCGGAGGGAGGGGAGCAGAGGGGCTGCAAGCTTTATACAGCTCATTATGGCTTCCACAACGTCTGGCAGTATCACAGACTTCTAAATGAATTTGGAATTGAGGTGATTTCCCAACACACTGTTTGCTCTTGAAACCTCTCCCTCAATTCCCCTTTTGCTAATTTATTAACAAATTAGGGCGCTTGCTGTAGCACATGAAACAACTTGCATTCACAACTGCACAACACTGGYTTAAAAATAGTAACAAGAAATGTAATAGCTCAAATGCAGGGTGTCTACTTGGAGAGTAAACATGTCTTCAGTGTTAGCTCAGCTTTTAAAACAAACTCAGTAATTGCTTCCAGAGGTAAAATATTTGCAAGCTGTTATTACAGCACACATTCATTAAAGAGCAGGAAACACAGTTGTCTCTTCAGAGCAGGCAGACAAGAAMAGAGAAAGCTGTGCTCCATAATTACTCTCCAAGAGCTGTCAGGTACCTGTACCTCTGACAACTCAACATTAAAACCTTATCAGTGGRGCATTCATCCATGCTGCTGTTTCCCAAGCGAGCAAAAGAGGTTGTGAATTTGTTAATTAATTTCTGGGAAACACCATGGGTCTGTCTTTGAAAGCAAATAGCCCAGGGAKATATAAAATGTCTTGAGCAGAGGATATAAACCTGCAAGTGATGTTGGGGTTTGAATATTGAGTATTCTTCAAAAGCAGTGGAAGGGGAGGGACTGTGCCAGCTAGCTCATGTCCTTACACAGAGATGTGTTTTTTCTTGAAAGTGGCTGTTTCACATCAGAGCCTGTGATCCTGCAGCTGCTAAAATTGACAGCCAACTTCTTCACACCAGGACAGGYTGGATTGGGGGCTGTCAGGAGATAACAGAGGCAGCACTTTGCTTTCTAGAGATTTCTTTAGGGTTATGCAATAGAACRTATTGCTGGCCTTTGTTGTTCACAGAAACATCCCTCACAGACAGCAGCGCTTCCGATCATGGGTTTAGTTCAACTTCTCCTGTCCTTGACATTATTTGGAACAATTTTGCACTAAAAATAACCAGGCAGGAAAAAATAACCAAARTAAAGAACTCAAGCAAAACATAAATCTACATTGTTTCCCTCTCAAGGGATAATAATATGGTGATTTGGCAGCAGGCCACAGCAATAATTGCCCTGTATCTACACTGCACACATGCTGCATCAGAATGGCAGCATTTCTGTTCACAGGAGCACAGCCTAAAATAACTGTCAGGGCTTCCATACCACAGCAAGCTCAGTTAAAATTCTGATGCTTAAAAAATGARGAGCCTCACTAGCACTGAGGATATTGAAGCACACAGCCTGCTTTGGAGCTTCCAGCATTTTCAGTGGGAATGCAGTACATGTGAATCCCAGGGTTATCCACATGTTTTACAGTAAATACTGGGCTGGATTAAACCACTCTGGACTTGATTTTTGGCCAAGGGCTGCTTAGAATTTAGAAACTGGGCAATCCTCAGCAGGCCTGATTCACTCCTGTTGTGTAACATACACAGCAATGTTGTGATCCCACAGACACAGTTCCTTTTGTAGGAACCCCACTGCCCACATCTCTTACCCAGCAGGAAGACTTCATATTACAGCCCCAGTTTGCTTGAAATGCTTTGAATCCCCACTGTACTGTACTCTAATTAACAAGATTGCCTCAGCAAAGACTCCACCTCTGTTAAGGGAAGGCCCCTATGGGCCCATAAATATCCATGGCATGCAGCCCTTTTTCTGACTGGGAGGGTGTTTATTTGGGGCTGGAGCCCCTTAGAGAATTGCCTGCTGGATTTTTTATGTGAGTCTGTAAAGCCAAAATTTGGCAAAAAGCAAAGAGAGACCTTCAGGAAGCTCCTACCCTTGCAAGCAGCCTGCTGGTGGTCACTATCCCCACATTGGTCTGGAAACTTCCCCATTCAGCCCACAGAGAATCTGGACTTTGTGAATTCTGCTCCTGAACTGTCTGTTGCTACCATCTGCCTTGCAGGTCTGTCTTAGGAACCTGCTGTGGAAAGGAAGCAAAGATCTCCAGATTTCCAGACTTCTGCACCTGTTTTTGCCATCTTCCACCCTCTTGTGCAAAGTTCAAAGAGAAAAAAGATCATAGGAAATATTCTTTGACCAGGAGCAGCACCATATGATYACCCTGGTTCTCTTGCACTCTTTATTATTCAGAAGGAGCCTCTGTACAGAGGAAGGAAATTTTGTAATGATTGTCTGCAAGGATTTCCAACAATCTGAGCTCATGATCCGCAGGGATTGTTTGGTTGRTTGTGGAAGGTGTTTCATTTGTCCTGCTGCAGAGGAAGCTCAGTGACTCACTGTTTGAGGTATAACAATGATTTTTGCCAGATCAACTTCCCACAAAGGAGAGCATTTAGTGTAAACAAATCACTTACTGTGGAGCAGGACTGGTTTGCAGTGCAAGAGAGGACAGAATTTACTGCAGCAAATGCAAGCTGGAACAGTTCAGTCACTTGGGACTTCAAAACATCAAGTGTAATTTCTGTAATTTGATTGTTCTATCTCCCTTCACAGTGTACTASAGGAACAATTCTTTTCCTCTTTTCAGGAGTCATTTTGTGTTTAAGGGTTKTTAAAATCTTTTCCAGCTGCTTCTTCTCTAGAAATCTCTAGAAGTTTCTAGAAATTGATTAGTTGGCTATATYTTTTCTGATGTGTTTTTCCCAAACCAAGGACATGTATTCCATCTGCAGCCTTGTCAATGCTATCTAGACTGGCGAGGATATTTCAGCATCTTACTGCTGCAACCCACTGATTGTCTACAAACCTGTCCTGACTTTTCTTAATTAGATGTTTCCTGCATCTTACAAGCACTGTTCWGTTATTTTTTCAGAAAATGCAATCAGGTTGATTAGTGACAATTCTGATGCACCTCCCTTCCTTCTTTTCTGAAAACAGTCACCCTGATTGTTCTTCTCCAGTGCCCTGGAACCTCCTCTGTCCTCACTGCCTTCTTAGGGAGGATCACTGACATCCTGCTCACAACAGCTACTTAAGCATTTGAAATAAACTTCCTTTTTTTAAGTGACTACTGAAGGAAAGAAGRCCTTAAACCTGTCACCCATTATTATTTCTCCTTTCCCATCACATGTTTGGACTAACTTATTTTTCATGTCTTTGGATAATGTCCTCATGTTATTTTTCATTCAATTTCCTTGTTGCATCTTATTCTGCTCTTCACTTTTGTCCCTGTGGTTATGGCAATAATGGCAATTCATCATGCCCAAACCCATTTGATTCAGGACTTCTGTCACACAGGGCAGTAGCTCAGCTTTTCTCTGGCAGATAACAGGAAGCAAATACATTTTAACTAAAATACCACAGATTTTTTTGCAATGRTATTTCTTCATTTATATAAATAGACTTGCAAGAGAGGAACCATTTGACCACTGAAAGCACACTTTATTCTGTTTGAATACACAAAACCGAACTGTATGATTAAACAGCTGCTCTAGCAAAGGTTGGRTAAACCCTAACTCAAATATTTCCTGAATATTTTCTGAATGTTTCCCACACTAGCCAGGAAACAGTATTTTGACAATTCTGAAGTGCTTCCATAATACTGYTTTTCTCTGATATTTCTTATTTCTACTGTTAAATGTTTTTATTTAAAGAGAATTGAGAGTTTTGACAGTAGTTTCTTGCAACATTTCTCTAAGCATGATTCAAAGCACAAACTGAGCCTGTTCCAAATGGAATGAAAATGTAAAAGTCCAGATGCTTGACTGCTTTTGTGAGCTGAGGGCAAAGCYTGAGCCACCTGGTATTTACCAGTTTTATTGCTGCACTTCCTATCTTTAAAATCCTCTTCAATCATTACCTGATCTCTCACAGCTCAACAGTGCAGGTAAAGTTCTTTCTTCCTGCCTGCCAGAAAGAGACAAAATGATACAGTGAGCTGAAGACTCACAGAGGGAGTCCCCATCAGTGCCCCCMTTCAGAACATGATTTAATTAATCTTTACATGATGGTAAAAATGGCTGCATCTTCCCTTTTAATCAATGAGTCATCCATCTCTTTTACATCTATGTTGCTCATCTTTGTCCTCTTGCTTTTTACAAAGAAATTCTACTTCTTTTTATTTTTCCMTCTGCTTGGTCTCTACTTTCCCTGTGAAAGCTGTGCTGCAGGGARAAGGATCCTGTGTCTTGCTCTGGCATAATCTGTGCATTTGTTGGCAGACAGTCAGGTGAAAAGCAAAGCAGAGAGATTTGGCACAAGACAAAGTCTGAGTGTTTGGTTGTTTGGAAAATTTTTTTTATTGTTTCTAGGGGATCTTTTTCCACATCTCTTCTTGGGAATGTTTCACTTAGTGAAACAGGGAGAGTCAGTCCAGGGAGAGAATAGGAACCCATTATACGAAAGCCTGAGGTTTGATGTTACAGCTATTCACAGGAAAGTGGGACTTTCCTTTTATTGTTCAGAACAAACATTTTCCTTCATGAGAAGCATAATAGAAAGGCAGGTCTGAAGTTCAGGGGAAAAAAAGTGTTTTGCCCGGCTTTAATCAGATACGAATTGCTTATGAAGTTTTACAAGAAATATATTGTTTGAGCAGAAGAACACCAGCTGATACTTCCTTTCCTTTTTGGATGCATCATTACTAAATAACTATGGGAAAAGATAAAGTGTAGATATTCTAATGTTTCACAAAAAAAAAAAAAAAAGAAAAAAAACCCACCCAACCAAACAAAAAACCCTAAAACAAAAACAAAAAACAAAAACGAAAACAAATAAACAAAAAAATCACACACACACACAAAAACCTGTTAAAAAATAACTAGTAATTTGTGGTTCTGTGTCTCTGCATACTGCACATGATCTGTCTCTGTCTCTGCTTGGGAGTGAACTGCCCTGTTCCTGGGTCTGTAGCACCTCTGCGTGGGCTGAGCCAGGAAAAGTGATTCCTCATCTCTGCTTGGAGGATTCACTGCTGACCCAGGGTCATTTCCCACTGCTTGGCAGCTCTGTCATGAAACATCTTAGAGGTGTCCATGCTAACCCTTTAACTGCCAGTTTTTCATCACCTGGCAGAAATKAATCCCTGTGCTTTTCACAATCAAACATGACCCAGAATATAAAACTTTTAGCATTTTCCAAGCCCGGGGTTCTGTTAATCACAAGCAAAGCTTGATCCATTCCCACCATGCAGCCCCTTCTGGAATTCACCCCAGAGACAAGGGGTGTTTGCTCATGCTGACACTGAGAACCTCCTGAGCCAGGCAAACGATGCAGAAGGAGCAGGAGAACTTTGGGCTCCCCATGCCCAACCTCCAGCTTCTCCATCATGCCCTGAGGTGTCAGATGAGAGTGGCTGAGCTGTGCTGTCCAGCTGCAGCCACTCCGTGTGGGTCAGGATCACAAAGCCATGTCTGTGGGACTGTCCCTCCTCTCTGGCTGAGGCCACATCCCTACATGATGCTCATCCAGGGTGTGCAACACTCCGAGTTTACAGGATTGCTGAGCTTCAGCCTTAGCAAGAGCTCTGATCTGAGCAGTCTTTGAATTCTGAACTATTCAATCACCACTTCTGTAAAGCAGGTGATTTCTGTATTATACAAGGTGTCTGTGCTCTCTCTGCATGCCCCAAGTCTGCATAAGATGTTTGTGAAGCACAGGGCAGCCTTTTCAGCAGATYTTGGGCTTTGTCTTCATATCAGCAGGCTCTGAAATACACTGAAGATTTGTATGTTCTGGATCAATTCAGGGAGAGGCCATGAATGGACTCGTCTCTTTCAGAATAAACTGAGTTGTCAGCAAGCAAAGGAAATAGCCTGCATGGGAAAGTTGCAAGAGGGGAAGAATAAAGCTGATCTAATTTAGGCAGATACAGAAAGGTGATGTCTGGAGGTGTGAAGAGCCACACTAGACCTATATTTCTGGAAAGCCACTGTACTGGAGAAAACTTCATGGGGAATTACACGACTACTGCATGACATACTGAAGAAAGCAGAACTACTAAAAGATGAATTGACTCTGTGTGACCACAGGAAAAGAAACAAGTCAGTGTTGAGAATAAAGCAGCACTTCAGCCCCCTGTGTTCCAGCAGGAGCTGTTGGCAGGTGTGTATTTGTGTTCATTTCAGCAGCACACTTGAAATCATGGGTTTATTGCATAATGTAAAAGGGGAGACAATTATTTCAAGAAAATAATTTTTTTTTAATTGTTAAATCTTGTCCTCAGTTTTTCCTCACTGATCAAAGTGACATTTCACAAGACTCATTCTTCATATGAATTTTTTTATTAAACATTTGTTTTACCAAATATCTGCCRTATTTTGCAAAAAGTCTGCATAGGTTGTTCTTCTGCCATTTATTGGATAGTCCTGTCATATAGAATAACACACTGGTGAAATTCTTGGTTTAGTGATTAGATTATATTTTAAAAAAGCATCTATTATTCATACCATCTATATATGCCAGTGGTGGAGAAGGACTTGGGCTACATCAACAGCTGGTGGTCAAGTTTGTGTTATACACAGAAATTCAGTTTTATAAGTTTATGGAATTTTGAAATCTTCTTTCTAACATATATGTTCTGGTATAACAGAGTCAAGTAAAACTGGAAGCCAATGAACCTCAAAAGAGCATTAAAAATATTATTCTTTTTTAATTTAAAAATACTTTTCCTGTTCACAATGATTTAATAAAGTCATGCCAAAGATTAAATTGCACTAATTACATAAGTTTTGAAATAAAACCTTTTTTAACTATAATCTAACAAAGTAAAATTAATGCTGGCATGTGCAACCCTTAATTAACCACGGAACCTGATGTTTTTAATGAGAAATTTCTTGTAGTAATATTAAAGTTACTCTAATGTAGGAAAGATCCTGTTTTAAGCAAATGCATGAATAATTTGCCTTCCAGCTTTGCTCTCTAGAGGTATGTGTGCATCCTTTCCCAGGTGTAAATATTGGGAAAGCTCTCCAAGCAAAACTAAAACTAAAGTCACAGAGTTAGCCTTATGCCAAAAATTCTTTCCATGTGATCACAGTCCCACTGAAGAGGGCATTTGGCCATTTTTGCACATCCAGCAGGAGGGTTGGTCCGCAAAGTTCAGTCTGCTCATTGTCTAAGATGATGTCACATTACTTCAAAAAACACATCCAAAACCAGGTCAAACTTAAGATCTCACAAGTCCCCCAAGGAAGGGAGCATTTGGCAAAAAAACTTCCATATTTGTCCTTGGTGTTTTGGTCATGGCACTCATTCAAAAAGGATTTTAGATGGAGAAGCTGCCTGAAAAACAATTATTTGAAAGATCAAAGGAGTTGTATTTATTACACCAAGGTTCACTGTAGTTCCTGAGCATGGAGGAGAGGTAGTCACAAGAAGCCTTCACCTTTTTCATCCTCCCTCAGCCTGTCAATAGCACGAACCAAGCAGGAGAGCATCCCCACAGCTGATTTCTGCTTCAGCTCTGCACACTGCCAGTGCCACAGCCAGGTGCACATTTTGGTTGGGTGAGCATCGTGGCTCTGGCCAGGCAAGATACCCTCAGAGATAAGGGCAGACCATCTTTGTCACYCCATGGTGYTCCTGCTGAAGCYACAGGCAGCAGGTCCATCCCTCAAMYCCTGGATTRAAGGTTGGGCTTAGTGGTCTTACAGATCTTTTCCAGCCTAACTGATATGATGATTTTACACCTATGATGTTCCTGTGTGTTATCAAAMCCCACCTGCCTCGAGCTGGCACTGCAAACTTGAGTTATCCCACCAAGCAGAAGTGTCTATGTTGGTTAAGGCCCACAAGAACAGCTCTGTGCAGACTTGTCACCAGCTGATTTGTGTGGGACAATGGGCCAGGCCAAAAGGAATCTCATATTGTTGATTGTTGTCTTGAAGTGCTGCAGCCTAATCAAGGCAAACTGAATGAAATTCACCAGGAAAACTGAAAACTTCCATTTCCAGATGGATCTAAGGTGAAAGCTGAGCAGGGCTGGCTGCAAATAAATGTGTGGGAGGTTGGTTGGAGAAATGTCCTGTACTCCCCATACTGACCAATGGTACCTTCATGTGATCTTGGTGCTCTCCACTGCATTCTGTCAGGGACAAAGGAGGGACAGGAGGCTGCAAATGTCACARCAGCCTATGCTGAGCCAGCCTCCAATGCTCTCTGGGGATTTCTCAGAGATGTTTTCCTGAGATGTTTACCTGGGAGTGCAGGGAGGTCTCAGCAGGGCTGCAGGGAAGCAGGTGGCCCTGCCAAGTGTTTGTCTTTGACATGCAGCAGTTCTGGGAAAGATGTCAAGTGAAAACAGGAAACAAGGCTGTATTCACAATTCACACCAAGCTGGTGCAAGGTAGATGAAGAAGACTGGCCCAGCTCAGAGCAGGGAAGAGGTGGAGCCACCATTCCTGGAGGTGTTTTAAAGGATGTGTAGAACATGACACTCAGGGACATGATTCAGTAGYGGGCTTGGTGTGTTAGGCCAATGGTTGGAGTAGATCTCAAGGGTCCTTTCCAACCTAAATGATTCAACATTCTGCAGTCTGATTTGCTCCAATGCTTTCCTGATCCTGATTTGTCACCAGCTCCATCTTTTCCTAAGCCATACAGACCTTGCCAGAGGGGAATGAAGGACTGTTCTCATCATCCAGCAAAGGGCACCTGTCCACCTGCAGCACTGTGTCCCTTTGGATGTGTCACACTGGCAGCAGGCTGGGGACAGCACTGTCACACTGCTGTTGGATGACACTGAAGAATGCCTCTGACTTGCAAACATTGTTTAATGAAACACCAAATCAGACCAAAAAAAAAATCTTACAGGGAATGTGGTGCAAAAGACAGATGTGTCACATCAGTCAGGCAATTAATAAAGCACTCCAGYAACAGCTGCCTTAATTAAAATACTCCAGAAATACTGTTCCAGCCCAGGCTTGCCGTGGGGTCATWAAAAAGTCCTTAAAATCAAACAAATAAAATGTTAGAAATAAGTAAMAAATACATAAATGGCATTTTTCACACTTTGAAATGCACTGATGACACACACACAATGAAAGTGTATTTCAATATAATGGGCAAAATTAAGGCCCTTTTTTTGGAGTATGTAATGTGCTATTTCACACATGGTTGGTTTTTTGGAGAGAATGAACATGTTTATTATTTATGCAGTACATAACACCTGCCCATTCCTATCAGTATTCTGTGCAGACACAGAACTGAAATATTTGTTCAGTGCATATCTGTCCCTGTCCACAGAAGKGTAGATATGCCAGCATGAAAGCCAGGCTCAGGGAAAAGAGGCCAGACATGTGCCATGGGGAGAGGCTTTRTGTCAGGAGTATCATGATCCAGTTTCACCTTTCTGCATATTCTAATAAGCCAGCAGCAGTCTTCCACCCTGTACCACTCTGGGCAAGCCAAAAATAGCACAGRCTCAGCTCTCTCACCTTCTTTTTAAAAGCTTTCTTCTTCCCCCCCTCCCCCACCACCCCTGTTTTTCCTAGGGAAATAACTATCAGGGCTTTTTGAGCCCTGGTTGCTATTTTTTTCTTCATCTTTATTCCTGATTTCATTTCACCTCTGCCAAAGTGTCACAAACGGACACCAGAGGTCCTCCAAACTGCAAAAGCAAGCCCAGCTCCTGCAGAGAAAGAGGCAGGATGCAGACAGATGGATTGGTATCACAAGCAGCTGGAGCCARCAGTGTGAGCCAGGGTGGGAGCAGAGGGAGATGAGCCACCCATAGGTGTTCAGCTGGGCCGAGATGAGAACCAACTGCAGCAGCCATGAGAGCCACAGTCACCCTAAGGTCAGCTTGGATGGSACTTTGAGCAACCTGATCTAGTGAAAAATTTCATGGCAGGGAGGTTRGAATAAAGTGATTTTTAAAGATTCCTTTCAACCCAAACCATCCTATGATCCTCTCAAACTCCATCCTAATAGCCACATTTTGCTACAAAAGCAGCTCTTTCTAGCCTGCTGTAAGCTCTGCTCTCTGTGAAGCATCCCCCCTGCAAACCCAAGAATCACAGCAGCTGTTTATAGCTTTAAAGGAAAGGTGCATTTCTACCCTAAAGGCACAGAGCACTTTGCAAAGGAGAATCGTGCTCCTTTCTGAAGCCTGCTGTTTGCACACAAATAAAGAAGTGRGTATTGTCAGGGAATAAGCACACAATCTGTTTTGCAGACCCAGGTCAGGCAGAAGAGGTTTGTTTCTGCTGCTGTGGGAGAGCAGGCAGCGAGCCGTATGATCTGATGCAGAATGAAAGTGCTGGGGCTTGTGTACATTCACAGCAGATAAAAAACTGCCCCGAGAAAGGGCATGGAAAGAAACTTGGTTAGAGCAGATGTGCCCCTGCCTCACTGGTAACTCAGGGACTGCAGCCCTGTGGCCTCAGCTCTGTTCAGCCTGTCCCTCTGGCTSCAGATGCTGCTGTGTCCTCCAGCAACTTCCAGACCTGTGTCCACATTATGTATTATCTCACAGTGCTGTGATTCCAGGCAGAGCTCCTGTTTGGAGATCTGTCTCCTGGCTTCCAAGTATACTTCAAAAAATGCTTCGTTTCTTCTTTCTTAGTCTTGCACGACAGATCCACAGCTAAAGATGGGGCAAAGTTGGAACATTTCTTAGAGAGAAGAGCAGGTATCAGGCTGGCAGAGTGAAACAATTCCTGTGCTGAGTTGTGTGCAGGAGTTAGAACACACTGTTGGCTGTATTGCAAAAAAAGCCCTCAAGTACGTGGATAAAGCTGAAACAAACCTACAGGAGAGGGAAAAAAAAAGAAACCCCTCCTTGTGGTGCATCCCTCAGTCAGTAGATGGCTCTGCAAGCCGTGGTGCTGCCGGGTTAACCTCTGAGCTGCGCTCAGCTGGGGCTCGGGATGGGCGGGAGGCTGCGGGCGCCGCTGCAGTTCCTCCTTTCCGCCGGGGCAAATTTCGAGATGTCCCAAAACCTGCAAAAACCCCGCAGGTTTTCTCCAAACACTGTTCCTGCTGGCATCTTTCCCGACCTGACCTTATTCTTTTCCAGCTGATGCCCGTGCCATCCTGCCGCAGCTCCAGCCCAGGGTGAGCAGGGTCATTCCCCCACTGCCCATCCCAGCTTCGCCCCCACGTCCTGAGCTGAGCGCTGATGGCACTCGCTGGGTGGGTACCTCAGCACAGCAGCCCTGCCCTCCTGCCTGCAGCATCCCAGGCACCTCCGCTGCATTTCCACAYGCGGCACGGCATCCCCGGAGCGCTGGAGGCACCGCAGTGCGCCCTCGGGCAGCGAGCGGGGTAAGGCAGCAGCTGCCGCCCGCCACGCTGCAGAAAACAGCTCAGAACAGGGGCTGCTGCCATCTCTTCCCATGCCTAATGCTGCAAGCCTCCWGAGGTCCGAGCTGCTGGACTGTTTTTCCTATCTGGCAACTCAATTTACTGGGGTTTGTCTCCTGTGACCGTGCAGAGTCAAAAATTGTGTTTCATAGGGAACACATTTAGGTTGGGGATGCAAGCCAAAAGCACTCTTATGGAACAGCACGGGCTTGGAACAGTGAAAAGTGCATCCTTTCCWGCTAGAGCAGATTGCTATGGAGATATCAGGAAGGTTTGTCAAGGCTGGCAAATACCTGGGTAGTTTAAATCATGTAAACAAATTTTTACCTACACAGCAGCATCCAGGCTGGCAAAAGGGGCTGCAGCTTTACCTGTTGTCTAAAAAAAGTGAGCTTGTTCTCTAAAATTAGAATAATAGAATCAAATAGGTTGGGGAAAACCCTTATGGTCATCAAGTCCAGCCTTTAACCTGGCACTGCCAAGCCCAGCACTAAACCACATCTCCACATCTTTTAAATACCTCCAGGGGAAGTGATCCCATCCAGCCCCACAGACTCCTGCTTGTTTCAGTGGTGTAGCAGCTCACTGACCATTTCTCCTTGGATTTGGGGGCCTTCATYCTGCTCCTCATCTCTGTTTCCCAGCTCAGGGGCTGTCTGGAGAACAACTGGTCTTAAAAGACTTAAAGATTGATGTAAAGAATGCATTTAGYACCTCAGCCTTTGTCACTACYTGTCCCCTGCATCCAATAAAGGACAGAGATTCTCCTCARCCCTCTCTTTGTTRTGAATATATTTATAGAAACATTTTGCATTGTCTAYTACAGCAGTAGCCAGATTAATATCTCATTGGGCTTTGGCCCTTATAATTTTCTCCCTGCATAACCTAACAACATCCTTGTAGTCCTCCTTAGTTGCCTGCYCCTTTTTCCAAAGCTGCTAAACTCTTTTTTTTTTTTTTTTCCCTGAGTTCCAGCCAAAGCTATCTTTTCAGCCAGGATAGTCTTCTTCCATCTTCCATCAGACAGGGACAGCATGCTCCTGTGCTTTTAGGATTTTAGAATGCCCAGCTTTCCTGGACCCCTTTGCCCTTCTGGAATCTGGTACTACATTGTAACACTGCTTTTTGTTCTCTTCCCCCACCACACAGAGTATGATTAAAAAAGGTCTCTGAAGTTGCTTAGGCAGGGGATGGCACCATTTCTACACTGAAGAGGCACAGAAAAAATTTCACGGAAATTTTTTTTCACAGAAAAAAATTCCAGGGGATTGGAGCTGACTTGAAGGAGGTTGCCTGTAAATGGGGACTTGGTCATGTCACTGGATCTGGGCTGAAAAGAGCCCCCTTTATCCATGCTGAGCCCCTTCCATCCCAAGGGATACATATTGCTCTGCCTGTGCAGAGCATTTCTCAGCTGGAACCTCACCTTAAACTGGTACTACAACCCTGCTATCAATGTTTTGTTGTTTCTTTTTAAACCCTGCTGCCTTTCCTCCCACTACCTCCATTTTTCTATTTATTTCCTCCATGTCTGAGTGTTTTCATTTATGAAGATTAAAGCCATGGAGAAGTGAAAGTGAGAAACTTTCCCACTTGAATTTCCACAAAGGCAAATCCCTGACCCTGAGCTGCCAGAGAAGATCCTTGCATGGTGGCAGTGTGCCTGGTCCCAAAGGGGGACACAAAGGCCCCATCTGTGTGAATGCAATGTACAGGCACTGGTGCCCAGTTGTCTGCACTCTCATCYTGGTGTGGGACAGCCCTAGACACAAATTTGGCCACAGCTCTGTCCAAGCAATTCCTGGGGTGCATTCAGGACTTAACCCAACACAGGAGCCATCCCCAGCAGCAAACTGGATGCACACATCCCTTTAAAAGGTAAAAGTGTAACAGCATGGATGCAGCCTTTATCATACCATGCAACCTCAAGGTCAGGGAAAAGGCAAAGAAGAGTTTTATRAGACAAAACTGAAAGTGATGATGTTTCAATGTGGAAATAAAAATGTTCTCTCTCAGCAATGCTGAGCTTTGGCTCCCTTGACAAATTCCAGACAAATCAAGGCAAGAGCATGCTCATTTGGATGGACAGTGGCTGAAAGCCATTCCTTCAGGGAAGCTGGCACAGCCTGCCCAGCACWCAGAACAAACCATGCTGTGCCTATTCCCACCTGCCCACCAGAGCCCTGCATTCAGCAGGGTCAGCTTCTCTGGGGGATGTMCCTGGGCACTGCAGGGCACSATTTGGAAGGGAAATGTAAAGAGCTCCAGCTCACATGCGCTGTAAAAATAGCTACATCCATTTCCAGAGTCACTGCCCTGCTTTTCAACCCAGTCCCACATCCTCCCTGGAGCTGCAGCTCCCAAACAGACCTGGCTGTGCAGAACCTGTGTCCACACAGCTGGGCAGGACAGTGGGTCAGGCACCTTCGTGCAGACCACTTCATGGACCAGTTTGGTGGAAAYGTGGAATTGTGAACGACAGCAAGAAAGGCACCAGGTGCCTTCCCTCCTGTCCCTCCTGCCCTGCTCTGGCAGACACAGCAGGGTGGCACAGGAACAGTGCCAGCACCACGGCTGGATTGGGCAGCTGATGTGCCACAAGAGCCCAGACTCCAGGATGCATCCCAGAATTCCACCCCCTGGATGCAGTTCTCATTTGGGTAAGCCACCCACGGCAGCCATCACCAGGGGACTTCGGGGACTGCTCACATTTCTGCTCTTGCCATGAAGTTTGCAAAAGGCCCTAAGAKCTCTGGAGCAGCCCTGTATTTCCAAAAGGGCTGCCCAAACCATGAGCARTCTGTGCTGCTGGGGTTGCCTGGCCTGTTGCTCCCTGAGCTCCTCAGCTTTTCCATGCCACACTTCTTCACCRCTGAGCTCAGGGAAKGAGACATCCTCCTGCCATTGGATCRGGCTGGGCAGGAGGARTAAGGGCTCAGCAAYCCCAKAACTCAAACCAGGACAGCCCTGTGTGAGGGCAGTGTTGCRGTGGCAGGAATGAACAGCAGTGCCCTCTCCCCTTTCATCCCCATGTGCCCTCCAACCACTCCTTTCCCCTTTTTCTGGASCCCATCTCCTTCCCACTGAGCTGAGCTGCAAACCACTGCTCTGCCTTTGCCTTGGCAGGCTCCAAAYTGACACCGTGGTCAGAACCTGTGCTGGGGCCCTTCTCCCCAGGCTCAGTCGTGCTGAAAATCCAAGCTAACAGGGGCTGGCCTCCGTGCTGGGTTTTGTCATTACTCATCCAGCTTGGGCAGGATAGGACAGGGTGAAGATTGCACAAGGAAGATGCTTGATACCTTGTAAAGGGCCAGCCTGGAGAGCAGSAACATCTTTGGAGGATCTATTGCCTAAGGATGCCTTAATGACTCACAGCAATGAAAAGGAGCCTTACTCTCTGTACTGGGCCCTGGGCTAGCAGACAAAGGCATCTCTTAAGCATCCTGGGCTGGGCTGCCTGGTAAATGGCAAAGTTCTCATGTGTTTATGGGTGAAAGGTGTGTTTGATGACTAGGCTTTAACGTGTTAATGCCTGCTGTGCCCTGATGTGCAATGTGTTCACGATTTTAGAATTAGCCCCCAAGATTTGTTTCAAATCAGCCCTAAAGGGTAATTTAAAAACCTGCATCTAAAAACCTCCATGTGTCAATTTGTTTCAGGACCCTCACTGTGTTATCACTCAAGGACTGAAATCTGTAATCAAAAGCTCTGCTGAGCCTCCACTTTCCTTAAAACATTTCCCTCCTTGAGKATAATGTTCACATCCACAGCAGGGAATGCATCAGCTCCTTCACTGCTGAGCAGCACCAGCACAGCTGAGCATGGCTGRCATTTTAAGTTCTGACATGGAGAAGCTGATATGAAGCTGATTTCCCAGCAGTAGAACTCTCCTGTCCCTGCTTGACCAGTCACATTTACTGCTGGCAGCAGCCCCCAGCCTCAAATTAGCAGTGGRATACCCTGGGCTTGTGCACATCGAGGGGTGGAGGAGCAGAAGCAGATTTTGGGATTGTGCTCACAGCAGCTCCTGTTGTGTTGGATGATTGGAACCTGACATGTCTTAGAGACCCCCAGCAGGAAGGAGAGAGAAGTGGGAGCATTTCTGTGGTGCAGGCTGGCTGCCCAGAAGTACAGGAAYGARAGGGRAAAATCCACTGGGATGAAATGTTTGTTCATCCATGCCAGTCCCATTCCCAGCCTTGTCTGCACCTGTGTGCTCTGCTGGCATCGTGGTGACTTTGGGTGGCCCTGGCTAAATGCACTGAAGGGTATAAAATGGTTATTCCATTTCCTCCTGGTCCTCCTTCCCCTCCTGAAACCTCCACCACTGGCCTTCTTCAATCTCCTTCAGGAGATTCTGAGGATCTCTACAATAAAATAACAAACTCAGCAATCAGTAAAAAGTTTCCATGTACCCTTTGTCCTGAACAGAGGCATCTGCCATGGTCTCTCCTGGCAGCTGCCCATCCCCTGAGCAGCCCTGAGACCCCTGGGAATTCTGKTATTTTGATCCAAAAGCCGCCAGGTATCTTGGAAGCCAGAGCTGCTTTCAAAAAAAATTCAGTGTTTCCAAAACAAAACTGCAGGATTTTGGTTGCTTTCATGTTGTTTGAGGCTCCCTTCTAATCCCACATGAAAATACCTCTGCAAATCCCAGCATAATTTCAAGGAAATGGGGCTTCCCAGTCAGCTCTGGCACTGTCAGCCCTCTCTTACCTCCTTTCTCTGTTGTGCCTCCAGTTGCTGAGACTTGGAGGCACCACTGTGCTGGTTTGAGGGAACATTGTGCCAGTTTTCCAGAAGAGCAAAAAACAAGAGGACAAAGTCTTAAACTAAGCCAAAGTCCAGCACTTTCCATATCCTCCTCTTGCTTCCAGCAGCTTCCTCCCCTTCTTCTGTTACAGAGGGGCTCTTCTTGAGGTCTTCCCATGGAGGGGCAGCTGTAGGGCAGTAGCCCATGTGTCAGAGCCTTACAGGGTGCAGGATGATCCTGACCTGCTGAAAGGAACAACCAGTGCAACACCCAGTCAGCCCGAAATGGTGCAGATGGCTCCAGGCAAAATGAAATTCTCCGTTTCTTTAACTGGAAACTGGAGAGAGCTGTTTATTCCAGTACTGATCAACTCTGCCACTAGTCTGAGTGAAAAAATTAATGTAATTGCTGTTAAGAGCTGGGGATTGCAGAAAAACTGGTGGGATAATCAGCAATCAGAGACAGAGCAGTTGTACCATGGCCTGTCTCTCTTCCAGCGGCACAAGATGAATATTGCTCCATGCAGTGGGATGTACAGGACAACCAGAAACACAGGCARTGCCTACAGAATGGGGACTCACTGTGTCTAGAAGAGGATTTGAGGGATTTAGGGGGATCATCTGTACCAGCTCKCAGTGTGATGTTGCAGCAAAAAGGACTGAGACTGAAGAACAGATGGGAAATCTGTGCCTTAGTCAAACACAAGCTGTTGGACTCAASAGGAGGAGYTGGTTACATCTTATAATTCTGTGTCAAACAAGAAAGCAAATGAGATGTTCCAATGGATTGCCAAGGGTCACACGTGATATTTATCATTAAAAAGAAGCTTGAAGCCCTTTGGCCAACATCCATCTTCTGAATCTTTCTCTCTTGAATGAGAAATATGTTTTCATTACTTTTCCTTTCTTTCTTCCCTTAGATTGGAGTGGGCTGGCTGTGGTTGTGAAAGGCTGAACCCAACACTGGTATTGGGAAAGCTGCTTTTGATCACAAATTCTGATTACAGCACAGCCTTGTCCTGCTGCACTCTGTACTCAGTCCTGCATCCTATAGCACAACGCTTCTGCAGATCCCACTGCTGTGAGCTCCCACTGCAATGTGAAACATCAGTCTCGCTCCAAAGGCTCYCTGCTCCCTGCTGTAATTGTCCTGGTTCTCATACAATTTGCTCTGCCTCACTGCCCTGCAGCAACAGTGGGTCACCAGTGAAACGGGCTCAGAGCTGGGATTTGGTTTGGAAAAACATCCAGAAGGGGGAATGCTCCTGGCATGCTGGCAGCACTTGTTAACTCAGTGTCAGAGCTGCTGCGCCAGGGACGTGGGAAGTGACATGAGGTTCATCTGGGAAGCTTGGCAGCACTTTCCCTGCAAGCAGTTCAGCTGTGCTCCTCAGGGAGAGAGGAGGAAGTGTCCTCATTTCCCCGTGAGCACGAGGCTCAGCGTACTTCCAGCACATGAGCATGGGAGCTGTACCTTCACCTGGGGATGGGACCAAGGGACATTTCCTTCCCTCTCACAGAGCCACATCACAAGGGAGACATTGTAGTAATACACAAGAGAGCAAATATGTTTTTCTGCTAGAGGGCTGGGAAGAGAAGGGTTATTAAGGTCCTTTCCCATCAAAGCCTTTGGGAACTCTGCTGGAATTGCAGAGAGCCTCTGTTCCTGCTGGCCAAGAACTGAGCTGCCTGGGAGRGRCAGGAGCTGTTCCAGGGAGCAAAGCCATGGACAGGGACACTAGCAGGTTCCTTGCAGTGTGAGATGGACCCTGGAGAGCAGCAGGGAAAGCACCTGAGTCAGCAAATTCACCTTCTCAGTCATTGCTGTGTTCATGCTCTCGGCTCCTCCTTTCCATGCCTCCTCCAGCTCTTCAGCACAAAGCCTGAGCCAATGCCACCAGAAAAGCAAGGAAAGCCCAGAGATCTGTAGCTCATCTCCCTTTGGAGAGGTTTCCATGCTGATCTGGTCCTGTTGATGCCTTGGGAAGGCTGACCTGAAACAGAGACTGGACAGAGCTAGAGAATAAAGTAGATACTTATTGATACACCTTGGGCACAAGAGCCTGACCAGGTRGACCCCGAATYGTCACAAGATGGCCCCGATCACGAGGCCTTATCCTTTTATAAATTTGGGTCCATTTGCATGTTGGGGTTTAATTTTCCAATTACAACTTCAGGCTGTGAGGTCTCATCCTTCTTGTTTCTCCATTCAGTCCATCCTTGTTTGTGCTTTAGAGCCCAAAAGCTGTCCTTGGTTTTTGGCAGGAAAGGATTTGTTTTGTCTACGTATTACCTACTAGCACTTAACCTACTGAGGCTTAAAACTACACTCACAGCACAGAATTTGAAAAACATAAAAGCTATAACTTGAGGCATCACTGTAATCAAGGAAATTGCAGCCTTTTGATTGGGACCAAGGAGAAGAGGGAGGAGGAGTGAGTCTGGCTTCCTGGGGCTGCTCCCTGTAAAAGACCTGCTGAATGCTTGGTAGCTTTGTTACAGACCCTGTGTAAGCAGATCTGCTCAATGAACAGGATAGGCAGAGGTTTGTATTCCCATTTCAAGGTGTCCAGTGCTGTTGTGTGACTGTCATTCCTCACTGTCCTGGTTTGGAAAGACAGGTGTCTGCTAAGGAAGGCAGAAGCCTCCGTTGGAATGGAGAATGGAAACCCTGTCCCTCCAAACTATTAAAACTTTGAAATTAAGGGGCTCTCAGGCAAAGATATGGGAACAGGAATAACAGTTCTTTACTAGAAAAAATAAAATAAAAATGCAGTAACGCAAAAAAAGCAAACAAACAAAAAACACTGACAGAATCAGAATACAACCTGACACCCTGTTGGTCAGGGTGTTGGTWGCAGTCCAATCAAGTCCTCCTGGAGTAATTTTATCAGTCATGCCATGAGACTCAGTGGCCCATTAACAGAAAATATCTCCCTGGAGGGAGGATAGGTCCTGGAAGAGATAAAGGACACTGCCCCACCTGGTTTTAACAGCTGCACCATTCACTGAAGAGATCCACCCAGAGTCATGAGGGATGGGTAATTGAAGAGATAAAGAAACACTTCCCCACCTGGTTTTAACAGATGATAAAAGAATACATACTTTTAATTACRTCTTTCATGGCAACTCAAGACACTCAGTGTGGCCTTGGAGATGTGAAACTGGGAAGTGGTGGGGAGGGAAGCATGAGAAGTTTGTTGGACTACCCATTTCTCAGGGGAAGTGTCTTCAGCCCAACAAGTGTGAGGACGGGAACAAAGGGATGGTGGAAGGACAATCTCCTGCTTGCTACTCCCAAGGAGAGTRCTGGGTATTCCATTGCTCCACGTGCCAGGTCAAGATGGGACAAGCCACTTGGGCCACTGGTCCCTGAAGGACACTGTGCCACAGCCAGGGCTGCACCCATGCCCTCTGCCTGGGCWCTAGGAATTCTGTGGCTCTGTCTCAGCCAGCTCCCAGCTCCCTGAGCATTCTGTCCTCTGATATTGTSTTTCTCTCCCTCTATCACACACATTTTTGTCATTGCTGATGCTCATTCATTTTGAAYKCTGAATAYRCTTTTCCTGCCCAAAGCCTTCCCTAAACATCAGCTAATGAAGCCTCTGTGCTCCCCTGGGGGACTGGCATTGGGCATGATGATCCAGGGAAATTCCAGGCATTTTCCCAAGAGCCTTGAACTGGAGAGCCCCAGGGCTGTGCTCAGGCCAGACAGGTTCATGTGGAGCATCCCACCCCTTCCCCTGGGGAGGTCACACACAAGGGGTGGGTGAGGTCCTCACCCTGGGTTAGGGGACAAAGGACTCATGGTGTGTATGGGCTTAGCTGCACGCCCAAACTGCCACAGCAGGTGTAAAACCACACTGAGTTACAAACTGAAAGAGGGGAAACTTAGGTTAGATGTAAGAAAGAAATTTTTTTACTGTGAGGGTGATGAAACACTGGAACAGCTTCCCCAGGGGGGTTGCAGATGCCCCAGCCCTGGAAGTGCTCAGCCTGGGGGTTGGATGGGACTTGGAACAACCTTGTCTGGTGGGAAATCTCCTGGCCATGGCAGGGGTTTGGAATTAGATGGTCTGTAAGGTCCTTTCCAACCCTAAACACTCAGTGATTCTGTGATGTGTAATACAGAGGATAAGAAGTGTGGTCCTGCCTGTTCCAAACTTGTCAGCTACAACTGCAGAGGTGTTTTGTTCCTGGCAGAGACCATCCATCACCCCAATTACGGCTCTGAGCAGCAGTTCCTTGGTAAAGGATKGATGTTATTAGCTCCAAAGCTCCTGTGCCTGAAAGGCAAAATAATTCACCAGCCTGTWCCTGTTTCCTTGGTGTGCCTGGGCCAGGGAGCATCCCAGAACCAGCTGCTATCTGCATCCCAGCAATAACTGCCTTCATCATCATCATCATCATTATTACTAATATTATCATTATTGTGATGCAGTTTCCTAGAAAGAGCAGGTCACTAAAGCATTGGAGGAGCAGCACACAGTGCAAGCACAGCTGGAGGAGTTGGGAGAGCACTTCTTTGCAAAAATTATTCCTATTTTCCAGACAGAAGCTTTGCTTCCAAGTGGCAGCTGGATCACATAAGACAAAACCAAGGAGCAGGAGCTGCTTTGATGTGCTGCATGGAGCTGGAGCATCTCRCCACTGCAACCCAGAGGTTCCAAGGATGGCTCAGCACAGAGGGATGCCTGTGCCTGCAGGCTGCTCTGCACGTTTCCAGCCAAGCCCATTGAAGGATACCTCACTCTTTATGTTGTTCTTAATGTGTTTTCTTTCCTAGGTGGCATTTTGGGAAGTAAATAAATGCCACCTGTGTGGTAAATGAAAGACAGATGAAATACAGTGAAAGGCCCATAAAAATGAAATGTGTGTATGCCTCAGCCTCCCTCTTTTCCACTCACATTTTTCTTTATTTTCATCTAGAGTGGAGCAGCTACGGTAGGAGCAAAACCAGCAGGAAGGAACTGGGGCAGACAGCAGGTGAGGATTGGGGCATGTCAATTAATTGCCCTAAGCCCAGGAAGTCCATGGTTAAAGTGGTAAAATGTGTCAGTGCCAGCATGACCCTGCTAGAAGGTGTGTTTAATCAGAGCAGCAGACTCAAGCTGTCCTCTCCCCTCCAGGGCAGGGTGTGCAGGGTGTGCAGGGCTGGCCATTCCTGCAGCTCCTCACCCCAGCTCCACACACCTCCTGCTCTCCCTGGTGATCCCAAGGGACTGCATCCCCCAGGTCCACGTGTAGTGAGGGGCAGCAGGGATGCTGGATGTGTAGTGAGGGGCAGCAGGGATGCTGGATGTGTTTGTCATGGTTCTCCAGGAGCAGGAATGCTGTAGCCATCACTCCCAGTGCTGTCCCACTGCTTTCCAGGTCAGTAGGAGCAAACCCACCAAGGATTGTGTGCCAGGCCTTGAGCTGCTTAAAATCCTCCTGAATGGGATGCTGTAGAGCAATATCAGCTCTAATACTGCTGATTTTAATGATCCCACGAGTCCTTCCAGTGCCTTGAGTCACACCACTTCTTTGGARTGTCAGTGAGGGGAAATGTTCACAGGCACAGATTGCCCAGAGACCCTGGCACAGGCTGCCCAAAGAAGTTGTGRATGCCCYACCCTGGAAGTGTTYRAGGCCAGGCTGGAGCAACCTGGGCTRGTGGGAGCTGTCCCTGCCCAGGGCAGGGGGTTGGAAGTGAATGTYCTTTAAGGYCCCTTCCAACCYAACCCATTCTAAGATKATATAAATAACACATCTTGGGCTTKCCTGGGTGAGGCAKWTATAGGCACTGCAGTTCCAGGAGATGCTGTAATGGGGTMGTGCAGATCCATGTATTGGGTTGGCATGGCCAGGTTTTGGTCATGGGAGAGCTACAGGAAGCTGCCAGAAGCTTCCCCTGTGTCCAGCAGAGCTCTGGCAYCTCCAGGACTGACCTGCTGCTGGCCAAGCCCAGGCCAGTTAGAAACAGTGGTAACATCTCTGTGACAACACATGTAAGAAGAATAAATAGAAGTTGTTGGGCCGGTGTAATTGCAGCCAGAGAACAGCAGAGTGAGAATCTGTGAGAGGAACAGCCCTGCAGACACCAAGGTCAGTGCAGAAGGAGGAGCAGGAGCTGCTGCAGGCACCAGAGCTGGGATTCCCCTGCAGCCCATGGGGATCCATGAGGGAGCAGAGATCTGCCTGCAGCCCATGGAGGAGCCCCCAGTGAAGCAGGGGGATGCCTGGGAGGAGGCTGTGACCTCTTGAGAAGTCTGTGCTGGAGCAGGGTCCTGGCAGGGACATGTGGAGAGAGAAGATGGTGCTGGAGCAGCTTTCCTGGTGGGACTTGTGACCCTGTGGGGTCCCACGCTGGAGCAGCCTGTTCCTGAAGGGCTGCACACCCTGGAAGAGTGACCCACAGTGCAGCAGTTTGTGGAGAACTCTTGCCCATGGGATGAGTTCCATGCTGGAGAAGTTTCTGGAAAAATGTCTCCCATGGGAGGGATGCCAGGGTGCAGCAGRGGGGAGACTCCTGTCCCTGAGCAGGGAGAAGCCACGGGTGATGAACTGACCATAATCCCTGTCTCCCTGAGATGCTGGGGGAGGAGGTAGAGCTGGGAGTGAGGGGGAGTTGGGTGGGCGGAAGGCATTTTTAAGGTCTGATTTTACTTCTCATTATCCTGCTCTGATTTTCTTATTAATAAATTCAATTAATATACCTAATTCCAGTCTGTTTTGCCCGTGATGGTATGTGGTGAGTGATCTCTCTCTGTCCTTATCTCCACCCATGAACCCTTTGTTACRTTTTTT
>CADDXX010001181.1:22173-38784 GCA_902810485.1 Alauda arvensis | reverse complement strand
AACCCASTGCACCCACAACCTTAGCTGGCTGCTRTTTGAAAACTAAACCGACCAACAAAAAGGTGCAGCAGATATTTAGTGTTTAGGTGATGTGTAATGATGCAGAGCTGAGTGTGTGCCTGGGGAAGTTAGAGGGGGGTCTGTAGCTTGGATTTCCTGGACCATATGTTACYCCAGATTTGCCAGAGAGGAGCAGCAGTGTGCAGAGATGGACACACTTAGAGGACAGTGTTTATTCCCTGAGACCTCATCTCACCCTGCAGGATTATGTCTGATAATCCCAGAGTGATAATGGGAGTGATTTTTGCTTCATCACCTTCTTTGCTTCAGCCTTGCCGGCGGGGGAGTGGTTATGTCACATCCCAACCTCAGCAAAGCATGGAGATTTCTCTTCCCAGTCACAGCCATAGAAACAGCTTTCTAGGGTTTTTTTTATTTATTTTATTTTCATCTCTTCAGCCTGAGGTTGCTCTYACTGCAACAAGCAATGAGTCACTGGGTGCATATATAAAAGACAATACTTGGCTAAATGCACAGAGGAGCACAAAGAAACACTAAAATGTACCAGAAATCAATRTATTTACACTAGATTTCACTTCTGGTGATTTCAAGCTGTTCAWCAAGCCAAAGCTTTGTGCATGAGCATCTATAAAATCAACATGTACAGCCTAGGAGCAAGTGTATGTGAGCATATTCTTGTGTCCCCACAATTTACTGTCTTCCTGGAATTACCCCTCTGTGWGTCCAGAACAGATGTTGACTTCATACTTCTAATAAATCCACCAACTGTCCAGCCTTGCATGCAGACATGGTGTGATTTTTTTGTTGTTGTTGTTGTTTAAATTGAACAGAATACAAGCAGAGGAGAGAATTTGTTATCAACAACCAAAAATGAGAGCGTTTTTTTCACACATGAGCGTGTGAAAAGCCAGAAGGCAAAGCAGAGATGGGAATCTGGTGCCTTGGAAAGTCTGCAAGCAGTTTTATGTGTCAGTCATATTTCACTGTCTTGTCCACKGTGTCATGAATCTCTGCCTGTATCTGCATGTAAAAATGCCACTGCCTAATTATTAGCTATTAATTATATGCTGGATTCAAGCAAGAATTACCATAATGTGCCACAGCATCCATAAATACGAGATCCAAGAGGGGCAGAATGGCCTTTTGTTTCCCTCTGCAGAATTATATGCATGACCCAGTTTTTTTCTAATACTGCAGTGGCAGGAGAGACATAGCATTGTTTGTTCCACACAAAATGGGGAGGGGGGAAGGGCTCTATTTTGAAATGTACAGTAAATAAACTCTGGCATTGCAGAGAAAGGATGCTCGAGTCTCTGGCTCCAGCCAGCAACGTTTGCAGAGACATCTCACAGTTAATTATAATACTTGAACAGTCTGAGGGCAATCTCAGAATCCAATTTTCATTTMAAATACCCCTCTGCTACATGCTGGGTCTCCTGTTTGGGATGCAGGTTGGCTGAACCTGCTGGTTTGAGTGGGGACCTGTGAGCCCCAGCCCCTGGTGCCTGTGGGGTTTGGGGCTCCCTGGGTGGCAGTGGAAAAGAAGAGGGTTCAGTGCTTTGGGTTGGATGCCTGTGGGACACCAAAGCTGGGAGGTGCATGATCCTTACCCCCAAACACCTTATCCTTCAAACTGTGTGGTCACTGGGATGAGAGAAAAGGCAGCCAGTTCTGGCTGWGAATGAAGATTTTGGTGGCTGAATTTTCACAGCTGAGAAGCCCCCACCCTGGGGAGAGGTCCAAAAWTACAGGAGATGGGGAAGGATCCAGTTTTCTTGGAGAAATTACTGTGCCAGTCTAAGGGTGACCAAACAAAGGGAAAAGGGCAATGCAGTGATTATCAACCTCCCCCAGGAGTCTAGGAGATAAATAAATACACCATGAATTCTTAAGACACAGCCACAAGGATGACATAATGAACAGRGAATGCACAGCACAGAAACCTATTTCTGTCCTGAAGGAGAAAATCTGGGAAGAGCAGAGGAAAGGAAGGCAGTCCCAGAAGGGCACACAGCAGGGCCTGGGACGYGGCCATGGCAGGAGAGCTGAGGGGGAGGAGAGAGGAGAGGTTTTTCCAATTATCAACAACAGTGAAAGTGAGGGACATTATTTTAATCACCCACGATTGGAAATGAGACAGGATCCCAGTCCAGCGAATCCTTAGGATGCTGAGGACATTTCAGCTCAGATGGACAAACAGTACCTGCAACAGGCTCTGAGCAGGAGGAGCCAGCTGGGAACTGAAGGGACAGTGATTTTGGGGACAGCAATCACAAAGTGGCACAATTAATCTTCTCACAATCAGGGAGATGTAAGAGCAGGGTCAGAGGGCTGCTGGATCCAAAGCTGGTGATTTTGGCACACATGGGGAAGCTGTGGATACCTCGTGAGGGAGAAGGAGAGGCAGCAGAGCAGGGAAAAGCCCTGARGACACTGGGTGGTTTATCCTGCCAGGAGGAAAGCAGAAAACACTGAGCCCAACACCAGTGGCCCTGCTGCACACCCAGGGCAGAGGGAGGTGGGAACTGTGGGAGCTCATTATTTACATCAAAAACTGCCCCATTGTGAAACCGTAAAGGAAGGCCTGAATGAGTTTCAGAGAGCAAGGGTGGGACGCCAACAGGAGGATCTGTAAACACATCAGGAGAAGAAAGGAAGGAGAGGAACCAAGGAACGACTTGGGAAAGGCCAGTGCTGCATTCACACAAAAGGTTCCCAGTCATCAGCTGACTGACTGATTTACAACTAATTACCAGTTAATCAAATCAAGGGGTGGAGCAGAAAGGAACCATCCATGGTTTAGGTGGGACACGGCAGAGGGAGTCAGCACAAGCAGAGAACGATCCCGTGGGAGGTGAGCAGRGGAAGGAGTTGGGATGTTCTTCCCAGACACCCTGGGCTAGGAAATACCCTATGGAGCAGAAACCAGCAGGCACAAYATCTCCCTTTAAAAAGTAGGATTTACACACCAGGAGCCTGACTCTGAGTCTTGGAAAAGTCCCAGCACAAATTGCTAAACAAACAGTTGATTCAAAGCCAGAGGAGAACATAGGAATAAGAAGAGAACATGAATTTGTCAAAAATAAATTGCCCTAACCAGAGTAACGTTCAACTCAGGTTCCCTCTTGGGCAGCTGAAATGTGCCGTAATTTTGGCAAAGCTTTTGAAATAGTCCCATCTGACATTTTACCAATTCTCTTAAATTAAGGAAATATGAGAAAATKAATTTAGGAACAATTTAATAAAATGCAGCTGGAGTCACTGCAGATAGTTTTCAGTCTCACAAGGAGGAGATTTTGAGTCTTCCTGGATCAGGCATAAAGGTGATCCTGYTCAGCATTTTCATTTACTGACTCAAGCAGTGGCCCAGGGAATGTTTTTCTAAAACATGCAGGTTGTGCTGGATGTTGAGCACCTGGGAGGACTGGATGAGAATTCAAAATTGGAATTTGGCTGGAAAAATTGGAGAAAAGCCTGACTTGAATAAGTTGAAATCCAGTAAATAACAACACAAACCGTGGCTCTGGCAGGAGCATATCAAATGCACAGTACCCACCAGGGAGCTCTTACCCAGTGACAGTGCAGCAGAAATGGAAGGGGAATGGCAGTTCACAAAGGATGGGGGTGAGAAATCTGCAGTTGGGAAAACACCAGCAGAAAAGCAAATCTCCTTCCTGGATGCGATACTGGACTGCTGTGTGTAAGCCAGAGGAGGTAATTGCTCAGCTTGCCTCCATGCTGATAAGGTCTCAGCTGGACCAAGTCTCCTATTTAAGGCACACTTTGGCAAAGATGTTAATTAATTTAAAAAGATTAGGATAAGAAAAAGTAGAAAGGTTGGAGGGTTTAACTTTGTTTTGCCAGGAAGGGGAAGCTTTGATAAAAAGCTCTTGGATCCAGCCAATTCTTACAAAGAGCAGATATTCAAATGTTGCAAGAGGAAATCACATTAAATTGCATCRGGGCAGGAGCTCCATCCCTGTTAACCTTTTATCTGCCTTTTTGTGTCCCTTGTCCCYCAGCACACCCTCTCTGGGTGCAGGGGCTCACTGGCTGCACCGAGGCTGAACACAGCAGCAGGAGATACCTGGTGCCCCTCTCTCCATCTCCCTCCCCCGTGTCCCCTCCTGCCCGGCGCTCCTGGGCTCTGGCAGGGACATCTTGGCTGGGCTGCCTCACCCAGACACAGATTCCAGCACTGCTGAGCACAGAAGCAGGGGAAAAGCAGCCATGGCTCTGCAGCAAATGCAGCAGGACAGGGGAACACAACATCCATTGCTGGATGGTCCAATTTAGGCACCAGATAATGTGTGTGTGTGGCCACCCTTGGAGTGGGTCTTCMAGCCCCTGCCTCAGCCCTTTGGACTCTAATCTGGGCTCAAGCTGTTGGATATGCATCAGTTGAAAATAAACCCAGCAATAATTAAAACACTGTGCAACGCTTTTCCCTTTGGGGACAGCGGGGGTGGGGGGGAGGGAAATCTGTTTGTATTTTTGGCCTGGTTTTCCTCATTTTCTGCCACAGAAAACAATTCTTCTTAATGATGACTGTTCCCCATTCCTGCTCGTGTTCCTTGCCTTTGTTAATGTGAAGATTTAAATGCACCATTTAATTCCCACATGGGCCAATGAACTCATGGCTGCACTCACCCTCCCAGGCTGCCAGGAGGATGCACAATTCTATGACAGGCAATTAAAAACCCCATTATGGGACTACGGAATAAGAAGTAGATGATGTATTAAAACAAGGAACATGTTTAATTTATAAATTCAAGTTATTGCATGCTGTGAAGTGCTAGGGAGAGAAATGAAGAAAGAAAGGACTTTGTAGAGCTGCTCGCTATTAAGTATTATAAACAGCAATATATGTCTGGCTGTCAGAGCCTCCTGGCAGCTCTGCATGCCAGGCAGCCCTCTGCCTCCCCTTCCCCCAGGGCAACTAATTTCTTGTATTTCCAAATCCAATAAGAATTTTTTGCTGCATTAGCCAAAAAAGCTCATAGCTGCACCATCAGGGAGTGTGACTCGGGCCTGGAGGGGAGGATGTCAAGTGGAATTGCACCGTTTCTCTATTAAAATTCAGCCATGGTAATTAAAATTTGATAATGAAGACCTGTAGGGATGAATTTCTCAGGCATGTGCCTGTCCCTCCTGTGCCCGGTGTGGCAGTCCCAGCACTGCTGTCCTGGTAGCTGATGCCTGGCTGGCAGAGTGGGYTGCCAGGGGCTCCCACATTTAATTTTTGGAGTGAAAGGGAGAGGTATATCACCCAGATTTTATGAATAATTGCATGCATGGCAGTTGYATGGATGGCCCCATCCTTCCAAGCAGGATTGATGCAGCAGGGTGCAGTCCTGGTGTAAACCCACTCCCCCAAGGATGGCTGTTGGGTCAGATTGAGGTCCTGAAGTACCTGAGCCCAATTCTCCCTCTGGATGGGAAGGCTGAGGCTTCTCCATGCTCCCTACACATATGGTGCATTTATCCTGTGAAGAGAAATGCTTCTGGCCACAGCAGCTCTGGGGACAGAGGGATCCTACGMGGGACACTAGCCTGGGATGACCCAGCAGCCCGAGCAGAGGAAATCCCAGAGAGAAGTCAAGGAGACAGATAGCGGAGGGCAGGACATCCAGCAAGACATCTCGGATCCACAGGGAGGGCTGGGAGAGGAAACGGGCCATTAGCAGCGTCTGGGGCCATCAAAGAGCCATTGTGCACCGGCTCTGCATCCAGCTTTCTCAGCCTGTTTCCACCTCCTTGGGGACACTGCTCCAGCCTCTCACCTCCTTACGTCAATGCATTTCCCAGCAGATTTCCCCATCTGTTTATCATCTCTGGTGGTGAAGGGTCTCATGGGGAGCTCTGCCTGCTCTGCATCTGCTCTTGTGACAGGCTCCATTCTGTCTGTGAGAGATGAATGAGCAGCCCTGGGGCGGGGAAGTCCTGGGAATAAATACTCTGGCCTGGGGAAGGGACCTTTCTATGGTGAGGGTGAGACCCTGCACTGCTGCTGGGGTAAGCTGGAGAAGAATGGGAGCCAAGGGGGTCTTTGTCTTCATCCCCAGAAAAGCAATGACACGTTCCTAAATGTCTCACTTCRCATGAATCATGGAATGGTTTGGGTTGGAAGAAACTCTAAAGATCATCTYGTTCCARCCCCTCTGCCATGGGCAGGGATGCCACCCACCGGRCCAGGTTGCTCCAAGCCCTATCCAGCCTGGCCTTGTACRSTTCCAGGGATCCACAGCTTCTCTGGACAATCTGTGCCAGTACCTCACCACCCTCKTGAGTAAAGAATYTCTTCCTGACATCTAGACTAAAACTCTTGTCTCTTACTTTAAAACATTCCCCCTTGTCCTACAAGTATCTACTCGTGTAAGAAGTTGCTCTCTTTTTTATAAGCTCTCTTCAGTTACTGGGAGGCTCTCTAAGGTCTTCCCAGGGCCTTCTCTCCTCTGGGCTGATCCATCTCAACTCTCCCAGTCTGTCTGCAAAGGAGAGGGGCTCCAGCCCTTTGAGCTTCTTTGTGGTCTCCTCTGGACCAGCTCCAACAAGTCCATGTCTTCCTTGTTCTGAGGACCCCAGATCTGGACACAGCACTCCAGATGGGGTCTCACGAGGGCCTGTAAGGATCCTGTTCTCCCTGGGTATTCATCAGGGAAGAACATTGTTCTGCCTTGTCTCCACCAAAAGCAAAGGCCATCTCCTGACACACTTGTTGGCCAAAGAACACACACAGCAAAGGGGGGTGATTAACAGATCCCAGACCAAACATGCCCCACACYAAACTGTCTCTGAGAGTTGGCTCCAGGGAGACCTGGGCACAAGGGGAGACAAGCAGCAAGAAGAAGTCCAAATGAGGCAAAGCTCAGCTGCCTGCGATGCACGAATGCCCCAACTCAGAACAGCAGTGTAAACAGAATGTGTRCTGAGGGACATCTCACCCAGGCAGCCAAAGGGACTCCCAAAACCAGAAAGGACACATTTCCCTTCMCTCCTGTCACTACCATGGCCACTGGAGGACACAGAAGCCCCCAGCTCCTGAGGGTGTGGCAATTACACTGGTGTGAAAAGCCCTATGTCCCCCAGTGTTCCCCAAGTCCCCACCTTGGCACTGGGTGGTGCAGGAGGTTTTCTTGTGAGGGCAGCTCTGCTGTTCCTGGTTTTATCACTGCCCCATATCCCTGCCTGAGCTTTCAGCCATCACAGCATCCTAAATAAGCAGATTCTCCATGCCAAGGAGTGGATATGGTTCCCTATGAGGGACTTTCCAAATCATTATAAAGTGAAAGTCCCTGTGACTCRGGCAAGTCCATGAGACACTTTATGGCTCCTCACTCTCTTTGACTTGATACTGCAAGGATATTTATGGACTTCATCCAGGGCAAATGCTGGGGGTGACTGTGGAGGAACAGCTGTGCAGAAAGGGCATTGAGTCAGCAATGCATCAYCACAGCAAAGAAGGCAAACAGGCCCTTGGGCTGCATTAGGCAGAGCATTGCCAGCAGGTCAAGGAAGGTAATTCCTCCCTTCTGCTCAGCCCTGCTGACACCACGACTGGATATTGCAACAGCCTCCAGCACAAAAAAGATGGAGACACATGGAAAAGAGTTCAGGGAAAGGCCATCAAGACCATTGGAACCCTGTGGGATCACACAGCCTGGGAGGGGAGGCTGAGCATGCAGGGCTAGAGAAGAGAAGCYCTGGTGTACCTGCAAGGAGGATGTGGAGATGATGAAGTCAAGCTGTGCACAGAGGTGCACAAGGAGAACACAACAGACACTGGACATAAGTTGAAGCCAGGGAAGTTCAGACTTGATGTGAGAAAAAAAATGTTCCCACTATGAGGAGGGCAGTTCAGCACTGATAGAGGATGCCTAGAAAGGCTGTCCTGCCTCCAGCATTGGACGTTTCCAAGATCAAACTCACTAAAGCCCCAAACAACCTGGTCTGACCCCAGAGCTGACAGGATGAAGAGGTTGGGTCAGAGACCTCCTACATCCCTTTCYACATGAGCTGTCCTGTCATCCTGCAGTGCCCAAGGCCACCCCCTGCCCAAGCCCAAGTGCATCTGTGGCTCAGCAGTGCCAAGCACTGGCTTTCCTCTCTAGGAACAGCACTGGTGACTGCATCTCCTCCCCTGCTGGGGGACCTCCACCAAACCCACAGCTACCAGATGGCCAAAAGCTGCCTCCCCCAGCACTAGCAGGGAGAGGGGGAGCAGGGAGCCTCCCGGCACTCTCCCAGGCATCCCTAACCACAGCACATTGTTCTGGGCATCACACAATAACCCCAGACAGAGCAGGGCGTCGTGGGGGTGTGGGATCCGCAGTCACGTCCGGGCTGCCGCGCGTCACCCCCAGGAACAAAGCCTTGCGGGAGGGCAGGGGGCTGAGTGCCTGCTGTGGGGTGCAGGAGGGAAGAGGAGGGCAGCCCTCCTTCCTCTGTCCCAATCAGAATTTGATTATCCAAACCCAGCGATGGTAAAAGTCCCCCACTCATCTGGTAACAATAAYGAGCCAGGGAACAGCTTGTCCTCGCCTGGCACCACGTCACTCACCAGGCCATGCAGCCTCCCCACGCTCCTGATCCTCATCTGTGCTCTCTGAAGCTCCCTGCAAAGGGGGCAGCAAAGTGGGGTCAGCCTCTTCTCCCAGGTAACTAACAGGAGGATTAGCCTCAAGCTGCACCAGGGAAGGTTCAGGTCGGGCATCAGGAGGAAATCCTTCATGGAAAGGGTTGTTAAACATTGGAATGGATTGCCCAGGGAGRTGGTSGAGCCACTRTCCCTGGAGRYRTTTAAGGAAAGATAGGACATGGCACTGAGTGCTGTGGTCTGGTKGACAAGGTGGAGACTGGTCGTGGGTTGGACTTGATGATCTCAGGGGTCTTTTCCAACCCAACTGATTYTGTGAGTCTGAGTCACTCCTCTTCCTCTCCTGCTTGAGCACAAGGTGAGCCTGGTGTTGGAAACAAAAGGTCTGCAAGTTCCTGGGACAAACTCCTCTCACTGGGTTCATGCACAATCAGTATCAGAAATTGTGCATGAAAAATGGCTCCCTTGGGTTTTGAGTCTATTTAGGGAGTTTTATTCTGATAGAGGACAATATGGGGTTCCTGCTAAGGGCACCACTGATGCGTAGTGGCTAGTGGGGATGGATGGATGGATGGATGGATGGATGGATGGATGGATGGATGGATGGATGGATGGAAGAATAGCTGATGCCTGGGAGAAATGCATAGTCTGCAGCTTGAGACTAGTGAACTGGCACAGTGGGAGGCTGCAGGATGGAGGCAGTAGCCAGTTTTCCTAGGGGCCATGGAAAAGCAAARAGAAAGGGAAAGATGAACATGCCTCTGTGTACTTTGGATGGGGTTGTTGTTTGTTGTTAYATTATCTGCTTTCCTGTTTCCTTTGCCTCCCTTCCCTCCAGTGGAGCACTGTTTTGTTAAGTTTCTTTGTTCACGAGAGGGGAAGGATAGCTGGAGAGGGAAGCAGGGGAAGGACAGCTGAGGCATGGTGTGAGGGAAGGAGAGCAGAGGCACACGTGGAAGGCTGGTAGGGCAGGAGAGTCCCTTGAGTATCCAGGCTGGTTGGACTAAATTTTCCTATGTTTCTGTCTAGAAATTACTGACGTGTTTTTGAGGACCCTTAAAAATTAAGGGTTCCTTAATTGCTCTCTTGTGCTGCCAGAAAGGTTACATTTATTGCAGAATTACCTTGGTTGCAGCACCCAGAACTTTTAGGGCTGTGTCCTGGCTCATTTTCAAGGACAATTTGCTCCATAGACATTTCAGGACTTGAAGAGAAGGTTTCCAAAGGTGAAATGGAAAAAACTGGGCTAAGAGCAAGAGTGTGGCAGCTGCAGAGTCCAGCCCTCTGCTACCTCTAACCAGGCTTATTCCATGGCCATGGCACTGGGGTCCCACTGCCAGCAAGTGCCCTGCAGTGATGGGGCAGGGCTCAGGGGAGAAACGAGCTGCACGCAAGGCCTGGTGCTACCACAGTGCTCCCAAGGCACTTCCCAGCTGTCACCATGTCACAGAAGTCATTCCCAAACTCCTGTTGGGGTTGTCCCAGGAACCTCTCAGCAGCCTTGCCCAGTTCCCTCAGCCTCAGCCCTTTAAGCCGAGTTGTCATTGTAACCCCAAATGACATCTCTGCTTCTCCTCTGACCCCATGTGACTTTGTAATCAGCTCTGCTGCAGCTTTTGTATCCGTACTGAGTATCTTTCACCCACAGGCTGCCCGGAACCACCCCTCACCCCCACCCTATCGCTCTCCCTTGCATCAGCTTCGGTGTTGCGCAGCCTCCACACACCCAAACTACTAATCTGGCACAAAAATAACTGCCCGAAAAAAGGGAACAGGTTTCTGCTAACTCAGGGCCGAGTTACCCAGCACAAGAGCTAAGATAAAGGGGAGGATGGGCTGGTAGCCTGGAGCTGCAGGAGACAGGACAGGAAGGAGACCTCTGTGTTGGCAAGCTCTTAGGCTGCTTCAAGCTGRTGTGTTTAAATCATGGCTGAAAGTGATTGGAGCTCAGGGTGTGGGACCTGTCCTTCCTTCTCCCTCACATCCAGCTGGAGTATAACTGGTGGCAAACAGAGCAGRAACAATCACAGAGAGGGTCTGAAAAGCTGCCAAGGAAACAGAAAAACTGCTCAGTTTATAGGAAAGACCTGGAGGCTGGTGAGATGGATGTGTCCTTCCCAGGAGCTGGCCTTCAACTGCTTTACACATCCAGCCGTGTTATTCTTTCCAGCAAGAGTCCCCACTAAGGATCCTCTCTTCCAAAGTAATTTAGCACCAGGGCTAATTCTCAGTTTCCTGGAGGAGGATTTGCAGGCAGTTAAAATGTGTGAAGGCAGGAGAGTGCCAGACTGCAGGGAGCTTCCTACAGACTCCACTTGCCTCCTAAACTGGTGTGTAATGCARGGCTGGAGCTCTCCTGCTGGAAGTCTTGCTCCCTGGGTCTTCATCTCCACTGAAAGGTGGTTATAACCAGCACATAACACCCCACTGGSTCACTCGAACCAGTRTAAAGTCTATAAATTAGTCCTTAGGCTCGGTCTGCTCGTGTGATGATTAAATGGCCTGAAGTGATTTAAATCAGCCAAGCTTGGGCGAGGCTTTTAGAGCTGTGCYGGAGTGCAGGAGCCCAGGGGAGATGAGAACAGCTCGCTACCTCCAAATCACTTTGCCCCGCTGCCCGCGGAGCTGAGGACACCCAGGCACTGCCTGGAGCCCCCGAGCTGCCCACGGTCACACCAGGCTGCTCCGTGCGCATTTCGCAGCGCTGAGCGCCCCGCAGAAAAGGCTGCCCGGACACCGCGGAGGGAACACCCAGCGCTGCCAGGACCGAGGTTGCACAAAGCGCGGTGATTCAGAGCCGCCGTGTTCCCAGGCTCCGTCACCTGCCTACGCTGAGGCTGATACGTTACTAATTCCCTCGGATGGTTGTCTCTGTGCCATCTGGGACTTCAGCCTCGTATTTCTCCCTGCTACTTGCCTCCTGAGCGATCCCCACCCAGGGTCTCCTCCATCCCCCTCATCATCCTCACGGACGCAGGGAAGGCTTTGCCTTCCTCGCCCACCGCTGGGCTGTCACCCGATACCCGTGGGAGTCTCTGAGAGGCTCTGGGTCTCGGTTTCGGGAGGCACTAACCCACACGGAGGCGGYCCTTGCCCCTTTTCAAGGACACTTGAGTTTCGTGTGTGCATTTATCGCCTGGTCAGACACTATTTTAAGCTCTTTGCATTTCTTTGCCGTCACCCTTAACTGCCCTGAATAACTCTGTACTCAATATAAATCAAATATGATGTGCAGGGACAGTAGAGCCCCATGAGAGCTACTTCTCACCCTGGCCATCCTCCCCCCATGAACACCACTGCCTGATGGCAGTGAGCCCTTTGGCACAGCCCTGTGTGCCCTCAGCCTCTGGGCAATGGAGCTGTGTTGTCCCCCTTTGTCCCCCACAAGTACGTAAAGACCTTCAACTGTGACTRAGATTATCTGTGACCACTCAGCAATGAGATCTGCCCTGCTGGGTGCAGCTGGGGTGCTGAGCATGGTCACTTGGGAGGTGACATTCTCAAATGAAACYCCAAGGCTGCATAGCTGGCCTTGAGCTCCTTCTCGAGCCAAGAAAGCAGTGTGCTGTGCTGAGTGGGACGAAGCCTGTTGGGTTAGAGGTGCTGAGAGTTATTTGCTGGTTCCCCTCTGTACCAGGAGGATGTAGGCTGGATTAGGCGGTGGCTGCCCGTGCCACTCCAATGGTCCTGCAGGTGACACGAGGCACAAAGCTGGCAGGATCACGTGAAATAATCTGACACAGAAAGGTAATGGTCCTGCAGGTGACACGAGGCACAAAGCTGGCAGGATCACGTGCGCTGGGTAATCTGGCACAGAAGGGATCTTGCATCCACAGCTGACATGAATAACAGATTTGCAGCGGGGGTTGTTTGGTATCTGCATTTGATGTTGAACGTGCAAGAGTGCACAGTCATTCCTGGAAAACAACTGGCTTTGGGAAATTCATACTGAGCTTTGCAGTGCTCTCCAAAAGTTCTGCAAACCATCCCATCACCTTGTCAGCTCCCTGTCCCACTTAAGTCATGCTGGCCACAGAGGAGCAAACACAACACGTGATCCTCTGCTAAGCATGAAGCTCTGAGCTCTGCTGCCAACGCTCTGCTCACAGCTACAACCACTTAATCTGCTGCCTCACTTCCTCCTGTGTAAATCCAGGGACACTGCAAGGCTTTTGGGCTCATCCATAAAAATGCTCTTCATCATTTATTTCCARCTTCATCATTTTTCATTTCAGCTTCATGACCATCAAGATACCCCAGCTGAGAGCAAGGCTGGGCTTTGTTAGGTACTGTTCAAGCCTCAGCCCCAGAGCACTTGCACCGAGGAGAAGGAAAGGGATGAGGAAGGGAAGGGGGGAGATGAATGAGGGCACTGGATGAGGTGCCCAGAGTCCTGGTGCTTTTGCTGAGATTAAGATGAGCATTCAGGCTTCTGTATGCACACCTCACTCTGCAGCTGAGCCAAAGGACCTACTGCAAAACAAGACTCCAAAAGGATAAAACCCCAAAATAAGAAGCTTTAAATGCATCCATTATTTTAACGTGGAGAGGTGCAGATGTGAACTSCTGGGCTTGTTCCACATGCACTAAACCAGGCATGAAGGCAGCTGTGGCTCTCAGTCAGATWAAAGTTATCCTGCTTGACAGCACTTTGCATGACTTGGGGGGGACAGGAAGGAAACTTCTTCACAGCAAGGCACTGACCTGGGAGGGATGTGAGATGCCAGCCTCATGAGCCTGACTCCCTGATCTCAGCAGGGGAGGAGATGCAGGGCCATCTGCACTTCACCTGCAGCCTCACCTCCCCATCCCACCTGCTGGTTATCTCACAGCCCTGGGCACAGGGCTAAGGTGGTGTTCATGCACTCAGCCTGGCCATCAGATGCTCCTTCTCCTTTCTTAAACCCTCTGGGAAAACAGGCTCTCCAGCTGYGCATCCACCATTTCCAGAAGAGAGATCAGCTCATGTGTGATGGCAACMAAACCTCCATCCAACAGTGCCACACTTCACTTCCCATCTGCCACCCCTGGCTCCTTGCCCTGAAATCCCGTAGGGAACCGTAGGGTTCTTGAGGTGGGAAATCCATCAGTGCTAACACACCTGGCTTGAAGTTACTGTGTTTATGTATATGTGTGTGTATGTATCTATATAYTCCTGCTGGGAACATCTGCTCTTGGTAGACACTTYCCTTCCCAGTTTCCTGGAGATCACAGGGAGGGTCAGAAGGGTGAGAACGCCCACCCAAACTCTCCTTTCCCTCACCCAGGGAAGTCTATGGTCTTTGTTGATTTAACTTCCCAATTCATGTTAATGCAAGTTAGAACTGTGGTTTCTATATGAACTGGAGTCACAAATTTTCCCATGCAGAAGCTAYTTTCCCATAACAACAACACCAACACAGAAATGTTCTGTTTCTATGGGAGATGTGAAAGCAATGGTCCATGTACAGAGAATGAGAGAGTCTGAAAGGAAATGATGTCTGCCCCATTAGCCAGGCATCTTTTAGTGGGATGAGAAATCACTTCCTGGAATGTGTCTGGTTTCTACAGGGTGAAACAAGTGATGGTGCTCCATCCCTRGAYRTGTTCCAGGCCTGGCTGGATAGGGTCCTGAGCACTCTGGTCTGGTGGAAGCTGTTCCTGCCCATGGCAGGGGGTTGGAACRGGATGATTTSTAAGGTCCCTTYCAACCCAAACCATTCTGTGATTCYATGGTTYTGTGGCATATTMTTCAAAATTTCCCAAACAGCTTMTTTTGGTGAAACAATTCCTCCCATTTCATGAAYAGGCTTGAATAAGCCTCAGGTGACTAAGGAACACTGGCTTTTCTCACAAGACAAGAGATCTTGCTRTTGGAGAGATGATAATTTCTGGTGGCAAATGAGGTCAGTGAATGCCTACTCAGACTCCTACCACCAGCTTAGCAAAACCCAGCAGTCTTTGGTCAACATGAGGAGYAGCAAGTTTCACTCACTCTGATCAAAAAAACCCTTCTTGATTTTCAAAGTTACTGGTTCACTGACCTGGGTGTATTTGCATGACTCACAAGGGTGGCACAAGAGCGAAAAAGGAACTGAATGCAGGGAGGCGAGGAGGAACTTCTTGAACTRCTGCTGCTTCCAACAAAAACTCTTAACACAAAACTCTGATCTCAGTCACCCATTGCCTATTTTCCTTTCGAAGAGTGACAAAAGTGGAGAAGCAGCAAGCTGGTCACTAATAAGCAATTTATGTCTCAGCCAGTATGAAGCAGTCCAGGCAGCGTGACTGGGGTTTGTCATTGYAAGGGCTGTGAGGGGGGGAGATGGGGGATTTACAGATCAGCCCGTGCATTTTTGGATAATCTGTGGACTGCCTTTAGGTTCTGTGTAAATAATAATAATTAAAAGCGGATGTAACTAATTGGAATCCCTTGCAAAGCAGTAACATGATCCATCTTATTGCCAATCCCCTGAGTCACTCCGTCCTCCAGATGATTATTTTTCTGCTTTTCCCTAATACAGTCTGAACACTGCCCTTCATGGTGCTGAGGTACCCAGCATGGGTTCGTGTTGTTGGGGCATTTCAAATCCTTCTAGCCTAGACACAACCAGGCCACTTAGTTCCGCATCAAGATCTGCCCTGTATTTCATCAGAGAGCTGACATTACACATTTTTAAACTTAAAATTCACTCCACCATCTACGAGCCTGGTGTTAACCCAGTTGTGTTATTGCCTATTATTTGCCCAATTTATTTTGAATTAAAAGCACTGATGGGCATCACATCTACTTTGAACAACCTCACTGTGTCTTGATTTGCATTTTGATCTCTCTTTGGGATGAGGCTCCCCTTCGTTGACCTCCTGGGAAGAGCACATTGTTCTTGGGTTTGGGGGTCCCAAGGGAAGGCAAAGCCCAAAGCAGGGCTCTGCAGMACTTGCACAGGAGCACAGCCAGCTGTGGAGGAACATCTTCTCCCTGCACATGTGACACACTTGGCCTTATTCCCCCCTGGGAACTGCAGTCCTGCCACTGCCACCCCAGCTCTGGGAGGGAAGCTCTCCAGACTCATTCCCAGGCTCCCAAGGGTCATTGCTCCTCTCCAGCTCCCTTCCAGCATTAGAGATGGAGAAAGTATGGGGACAAAAACTCCACTTTGTCTGGGAGAGGAGCCTTCTAGCTGGACTCAAAACTCCCTGGAATCAGAACGAGGTCTCTTGTAAGCTTCAGAAGGGCTTGGATGAAATCCACACTTCTTTAGAGCAAGAGCACCACATTTCCCCACACCTCTCCTCTTTTCAGATGGGATTTTTTAAGTTCTGTGCTGTTTCCTTTGGCGTGCCACTGAAACCCTCTCTTGGTTCATCTGAGTTCAGGCATCTCCAGAAGGTGACTGCTGRTGACCAGGATTTCTGCAGGCTCTGGAAATCAGGTGTTTTGAATGTTTTTCTCAGCAGACAACCAGCAATGTAATGAGTCATAAAWAGCCTTTATTTCCTGCACTCATAAACCTTGAAGGCCCTGATCAGCCATACCTGGGGGTGCCCTGGTCTCCTGGTCTGACTTTGGAACAATGCTGAAGTCCCACGTCAGTTCCCATTTCCTGTAAGGACCTTGGACACATGTTGCATGCTTTCCAGTCCTGACATTGGCCCCATCTCCTGTTTCCCCTGACTCCCTGGACAAACCTGGAGGGAGTGACTTTCCATCACTTGCCACAGGTACTGRCGGACACTGTGACTGCCACCCTGCTCTGCCCACCCTGCTCAGATGCTGCAAGATGGGCAGTGAGGGCACTATCTATGCTGTGGCCACCCTCAGCATGCAGCTAATCCTCCTCCATGGAAGGAYGTGTCTGCTCCCTGATGAATCCCCTCCACCACAGGGAATGTGCTACATGTTCACAGAGTCATAGAAGGGTTTGGGTTGGAATGGACATTTAAAGGCTGCATAGTTCCAGCTCCCATTCCAACGGCAGGGATGCCACCCAACAGAGGGCACGCTGCTCAGAGAC
>CADDXX010001181.1:0-12289 GCA_902810485.1 Alauda arvensis | reverse complement strand
TGGTCCTTATCTTCTGGTGACTCAGGCATGGATCTGGTTGTCTTTTGTCTCATCCTTTATCCCCTCATCCCCATCTGTTTCTGGAAGGCTGAGTCACCCCCCACCTCTTGGCACTGCCTCAGTTTTAGCTCTTAGCCCTAAATCCCAAGTGCTGGCTTGTGTCCCAAGCCCTTTGCCCACACTGGAGCCAGAAAGGTTATCCATAAAGGCTGAGTCGTGGATGTGTACAGTTCCATGAGTGTCATCAGGCTGGACTCTCTTTTTGGTAGTGTTTTCTGTTCATTTAGTGGGTGATTTGCTGTCAGCTTTCTGATGAGACTTTAAAGATGACATGTTGCTRTCTTCAAGTTGAAATTGGTAAAAATCAGTGTTAAACTAATGGTGATGTGACTGTGAGCACTCAGCAGCCATGATCTCCCTGGTGGCATGCACAATTCTTCCTCTGCAAAGCTCCCGTGGCAATTTTGACCTTCCCTTATCCTCTGCAGACTGACGAGTCCTTACTTACTTTGGGTTGACGTTGCTCAACCTTAAACATCCGTTCACATTTAACCTTTAGAAAAGTACATTTAACAAGGGGGGGGGACAGCAAACAAAGAATGGATTGAACAAAGATTGGAAGGTTTAAGAGAGATCAGTCCTTGATGAAAGTCATCCTTGAGTGCTCAAGTACAAAGCAAAGAAGGTTTTGAATAGGGCGTCTTCTGTCGTGTACTCTTCACCTTTCTGCTGATTCCTGCTGATTAACAGACCTRCACTTTGTTTGCCTTCATTAATTCATTTATATACCCAGTAAGATCTTGTTGGAATTGGTTTTCTGCCTTCTCTTGTGTTTGTGTTGCTTATCAATTTCCTTCTAACTATTTTTTGTTCTTGGACTGCAGTTTCTTGAACTTTTTCCTGGTTTTGATAACTTTTTCCCATAACCCCTGCACTCAATTGTCCCTAAAATCTCTGGCACCTAAAGCATGGTCCATGAGACTGAGCAATGGAGTTGCAGAACCTTACTAGACATCCTTGTTTGTGGGCACTACCAGGAGTACATGGGTTTGTCCATGATTCATAGGTCAGAACCAAGTGGTTGTTGCTAACTTGTGGTAACCGTTTTCCCCAAGACCTTAATTACAACTTGGTTGRATTTCTGATGCTTTCCTGTTTCTTGAAGCACCTCAGAGCAGGGCAGTTTGTACTGGACATGGAATGCTCAAGTGCAGAGACCAGACCRTGCTGCTTTGAGTGGGTGCAGCTCTGGATTCCATCCTGGTGTTTCAGACCATGCTGAGGTGCCCGTGCTGCAGCTGATCCTTCTGGAAGCCACCTTAGAGCTGCCTTAGAGGGCACTGCTGTGTGTTGGGTCACTAATYATGATTCAGGTTAAAGAAACCGTGCAGGTAAGAGAAGGTTCATAACGGAGAGCTATGACCTGCTTTAACCCATTTAGATAAAACATCACCTCCCAGATCTTGTCATCTTTGGGGGACAGCATCATTCATGGGTCGTTCTGTGCTTCCCAGGGTGAGTTGTTCCAGCCTTCTCTGTCACATTAACAGCTGCATAAATTTCGCAAGRTCCTTGCTAAGGTTTCCCTTTGTCTTGGGAAATCAGCTGGGTGTAACAGCAAAACCACACTTAGGTGATAAAGCAGCCTGGTGTGATTGAAGCTCTCCAATCTGGAGGTGAATGGCTCCGTTACTCCCAGTCCTTCCTGCARCAGTCACGCTTGTTCCTCTTGGGTGGCTTCGTGACTTCATCCTGCCACCAMATGTCCTCAGATGAACTTTGTGCAATCAAGGCAGGCAAATGGGCACAAACCAATTAATGCTTTGTCTTGCTTTTAGTGCAAAAAAAATCGTGTTGCGTTAGCTGGAAGGGCTTTGCTCATTAGCTCTTACTTGGTGGTGCTTCTCTGTCGTGTCAGATATGGAAATTATTCTTCTCTGCAGCGGTGCATAAATTCCTCTCTGCCTYTCCTGTTGAAATGTCTGGCTCTTAAGGCTGTTTACTTGAAAGGAGAGGTGTAGTGCCATAAAGGAATTGACCTTTTATTTAATAACTGGCTGTACAGCTGAGATGTTCTGCAGAGCTGCCGCGTCATGGCGTAGCTTTCTGCTACTCCAGCAGTGTTTGTTCCCAATTCATGCTTCATCCTGAAGCACCTTTTCAGACAGGTGAGTTTAGCCAGGAACAAACTTCAGGCTGTTGCAGAGGGGACGTCCTTCCCCTCCTGCATTGCTGTGTGGATCCCTCCATGGTAGGCAACTCCTGAGATGTGAGGACCGCAGCTCCTCCCCAGGTTCAGGTGTCAGCCTGATTTGTGGTTGCACAAGGGGTGGACAGAGCAATCAATTAGAGTGGAAACTATTTTTGTGGCTGGGRGTGAAGCCCCTGGGCTGGGTGCTGGCAGTGCACCCACATCTGTATGAGCTSCATCCAGAGGCTGGCTGKCACASCAGCAMGGGGCTGGGGTGTGTTTATTGCCTGTTTACGTAGCTCTTGTAAACAGTCTGCCCCCATTTGTTCCTAGTTCACCATCTCCTCCCTCCTAATCCTTTCAGTAAACAGCTTTAACCTTTGAAAGGAAAGTCCGGATCTGACGTAGGCACTGGAGCCTCTCCTCAGAGGAGCTGTCCTTGGGCTCCTGCCYTCACTCTGGCCACCCCCTGAGCCTCCCATGGCACCAGGTGGGCACCCAAAGCTTTGCCTGTTGGCAGGATTTTATTATTGATTTCTCCAAGGCYGTGGGWGCTGSGTGAAGTGTGGTCAGGGTGGCACTRGCACTGCTCAGTGCTGGAGCAAAGRCATGGCACTGWGGTTGGCTCCTTAYCAAAAGAGGAGGGGTTTAGGCTGGAAGCAGGGGCTCAAACTCATACCCAGTTCCTGAAGGGACTGAATTCCTGCATTGTTTAAATAACTGAAGCAGGTGTGTGATCCTGATCAGCAGTTGTTGTCAGGAGGAGGTTCACTTGTCCTCATCTCCCCATGAGCTGGTATCTGTGCCCTGTCCTCTCTCTGGTCATAATACATGCCTTAAATAACATCCCAAACATAAAAATAGAAGTAGCTTGGGAGGCTGGTGTTAGAACTAGACCCGTGTCCTCAGCATGGATATGTTCCAGCCAAGGCAGCAAGTGGATTAAATGGTTCAGAGGTCTGGGAAGAGTTTGCAATGACTAATGGCCTGAGTTAGCAGCCAGCCTACCTCCACATCTGTCCTCATCTCCATCCTCACAACAGGAGCTGTCCAGAGAGAGATTGAGAAGGTAGAAGAGTGTATCTGTGGTTGGAGAARCTGGACCTCTTGCTGCCTCAGCTGGCTCTTACTTTGCAGCCCTGCAGATAGGAATCCAACAGTTGACAGTTTGTCAAAGTTTTCCTGAGAAATTATTCACGTGGTGCCTGAGTGACGTGGGTACAGGGCTGATAGGGCTCTGTGGTTTAACCTTGTGTGACTTCTTTCTTTTAGAAGATCAASAACAGCCTTCACACTGGGCTCATGCCTTTATTTTAGCAAATACCTATTTCCTTTCTTCAGGCATTTCCAGAGGTGAGAAAATGTCCTTGCAGAAACCTTTCAGTAAGAACTGAGAATTGGAGTTTGTCTCTCAAATGCCTTGGAAATGCCAGATTTCCCACCATGTCAAGCRTGCCCTTTGCCAAACATGATGATGGGCTTGAATTCTTTTTGCAGAAATTGCTGATACTGTTGCATTTGGTTTTCATCCATTTAGTAGCAGAGGATGAAAGACAAAGCCTGTATAATGTTAGGGTAAAATCTGTGTGTAGAAGCAGCTGTCTGAAATGCTATGCCAGGGGGCAAGAAAAGAKTTTGGTGATTTTTGTTTTTTTGGAGTTGAAAGACTGAAGAACAGATCTTGGCAGCACTGGCCTGGCATGAGATGCCACTTCCCTTTTGTTTTTCTTCAAGTCTTGTAATTGCACATTATTGCAGTGGGTGGTGAGAGCAAAGCCAGGAAGCCTCTGGTTAAATAATCAGAGAAATTAACTGTTCTGCAAAAGCTGTTTGCAGCTGGGGTGGAGCTGAGGCTTGAGTGCATGTAGAAGAGCATGTGCTTAAAATGGCTCAAAATCAAAATGGGGAGTTGAGAATAGTGTTGGGATTTGGGGGTTTTGGTTGATCAGTTGTTAGCAGATWTGGGGCCAGGATGTTCTTGTTTGGTGATGTGTAGGGAGTAGTGCTTGTTGCTGGTTGCTGAGGGACCAGGGCTAGGCTTGAGCTTGATCTGCCCCCAAGGAAGTCACTGAGGGTGTTGAAGGGGCACCACATCTTGTACCTTGGAGAGCAGGATCATTGCAGGGAAGGCAGGGTCATTGCAGGCTGGTTCTCACATGGAATCAGGAGCTCATTTATGGTTAATTGRAAGATGCTTATTGAAGTAAAATTACATGATTCTTTGCAAGAGAMAGCACATTAAGGTTATGTGTGGGCTTTTTAAGTTAGTCTTTTCTAGAGATCCATCACCTAATGAAGGGAAGCAGATGCATGGAAACAGTCCCTTTGAAGATGTGAGTCCTCAGGCCTATTTAACTGCTTCTCTGAATAAGGAAACTGCTGCAGGCTTGGCACTTGCAGGACTACAGGGTGACACTGAATGCTACTTTAGGACCCCTCCTTAGTGCTTGTGTGAGTAAAAGAGATGAAAGCTTCTTAGTGTAGCGGTTTTGTTTAGTAGTTTTCCTTGTGATCAGCTCCTGAACAGGTCCCAGCTGGTGGCAAAGAGGATCACYCTGGGAGGCAGGGTAAGGACGGAGGAGCTGCTGTGGAAACAGCTGGGCAAGCAAACAATCCTTTCAAGCACTAAAGCTTCACCAGCCTCAAACTGTGGTGGCCTCCAGGGTTTGTGCCCAGCCATGGGTGGGGCAGAGATGCCCAGAGCATCTCAGGAGGGCAGGTGTGCCCATTGCTGCTGRCATAATTTGGTAATTGCAGCTACGCCTGGAGAGAAGCAGCCCTGGGCTTGTGTGCAAAGCCTAACACACTTCTGGCAGGCAGAGCATGAGATRAGGGATTGGTGTCTGTCCACCTGCCAAAACAGACAGGCRGAAGGTGTTGTGTTTGTTTTTGTTTTCCAAAGCAGTCTCTCCTCTGGCATCTGCAGCTTGATGATGTGCAGATGACTGCTCGTCCTCTGATGACAGCCTGTCCACCTCCACAGGGTGAGACCCAGGCAGGAGGGGAGCTGGTTAAATTGGAAAAGGCAGGAATGTGCTGGGTACCACAAAGAGTGTGGATGCTCCCTCACTGGTGCTTGTTCTGCTGCATTTTGTGCTGTGTGTGCTCCTACACGGGCACAGTGCTCTGCTTTGGGTGGGATGGAACAATTATTCACCTACAGCACAAACCTCTGCCATGGGAGCCTTGGGCTGGCATCTGACAAGTTCACAACACCATCTTCCTCAAACCACCCAACGTAAAACATTGCTCAGGTTTGCCCTGAAATCATTTTGTCCTTTTGGGAAGCAATGCGATTTCCAAAGGGCATGTGCAAGAGCTGACCAGGGCTTCATGATGAAAGGGAGCCTTGGAAAGTGCAAACGTAGGAGGCTGCTGTTCTGCTTAGAGAGGAAGAAACCTAATCATGTTCAGGTTTTATCATCTCCTGTTCCTCAGTCTTATTGCATTAGCACCAAAGACTGGTGCTTGATCACTTTTAATGTGTGTTGCTATGTGAGCCATCTATGTGCAGCTTATACAGGGCTGTGGGAGCTCCCTTTGAAAGCTGGAACATTTGCTCCAAAATCTGGTTCAGAAAAAAAAAACCCAAATTATCCCGTAGTCAAAATTCCTGTGTGGCCCCTGTATTAATTTAATGAGGGATTGGGATTTGTGCCTGCCCATTAAGGTGTAGGGCTGAGTGTGGGAGGCAGGGCACCTCTGCAGGAGAGGGGGACTGTCCTTGTAGAAAACCACTCTGAGCTCAGAGTGTTTTTGCTAAAAACAGTTGCTAAAAAAGCAGTTTCAGCGCCGGGAGGGCTGTGATTTCTCACATCAGTGAGGCTCTCACACATCACTCCTCGAATAACAAGGTTGTTTTTTTGTTTTTTKGCTTTTTGTTTTTTCCTTGCTCTCCAAGACTGAGAGAAAAAAAAAATGCAGGAGGTGAATTTAATCCTCAGGTTGGCATCTGTGGGTGTCTGGATATTTATATGGCTCTGGCTGTGGCAGTGTGTGTGCTCAGGGTTACCAGCTGTCCCAGAGGGTTATAATGAAGATTAACTCTGCAAAAGCCGTTTAAAATTTAATAATTACATAAAATACTTATGCTGGCCATTCTTATGTGAAATAAAGCAAGAGCAAGTCCATTCTGTGGGTCTCTGGTGCAGCAGGAGTGGTGGTGGGCAGGAGTTCAGAGGGGTCCCAGGAGGGTTGGACCAAGGAGCTGTGACAGAGGTAACCTCCACATCATGTATTGGGAAAAGAGGTCTTGTGTCATAATGATTCTCAAGTTCCTGGGTTGGAAACGTTCCTAACTGCATGTGGCTGATCACAGACCTCTCTCCACTGTCTGCTTTGGTTATTTTCCAGAAAACTTGTGGGAAGTGATTGTTAGAAGTCCCTTTCTGTCTTGCAAGATTTTCAGTTTTGTCTTTTAAAAAAAACCCCAACAAACTCCAAACATACAATTTTGTGGTTTGTTGCCCAAACTGCTCTTGCTAAGGATATGAATCACTGGGTCCTGGGAGGGTCTGATAGCAACACTGTTGTCCATGGTTGGGAAAACTRTTCTGTCAATAACAAATCTTCTTGAGTGTGTCCTTTCCAGCTGTGACAAAAAAACTAGAGATCATCTAGTTTCTTCCCCCCTACTGTGGGCAGGGATGCCACCCACTAGACCAGATTGCTCAGATCCTGTCCAGCCTGGCCTTGAACACTTCCAGGAATGGGGCAGCCACAGCTTCTCTGAGCTGCCTGTTCCAGGGCTTCACCACCCTCACAGGGAAGAATTTCTTCCTTATGTCCAATCTAACCCTGCCCTCTTTCAGTTTTGGGCCATTCCTTCTTTCCCCCTTGTCCTGTCACATCCATGTTCAAGGTCCCTCTCCAGATCTCTTGTAGCCCCTTTAGGTATTGGCAGGGTAAGGTCACCCTGGAGCCTTTTCTTCTCTAGACTGAACAAACTGTCCTTTCACTAGAGATGCTTCAGCCCCATGACCATTTTTGTGGCCTTCTCTGGACCTGATTTAACAGGTCCACATTCTTTTTATGTTGGACACAGCACAGCAACACCTCCAAGTCCTTGGCAGAGCTGCTCTCAGCCCCTTCATCCTCCAGGTAGAGGACCTGGTGCATTTTCAAACTTCCTCAGCAAGTTTGGCTCAGGACCTGAAGTACATTTTGAGTGGCAGGGGGAGGAATTGAGTTTCCATTAACTTCCCCTTTTTGGCAGCAGTTGGTGGAATTTTTGCATTTTGGAAAGGTACTTGTGTTGCACACTTGGGATTTCTAAGTCCTACTTTGGTTGAGCTGTGGTATCTTGTCAGCTGGTGTGTGGATGTGCTGCATCTTGGCTCTCTTGTACAGGCTCTCAGTGTGTGCTCAGACATAAAAATAGGCTGCTGTGGCTGTGTTTCACATGAGTCAGGAGGATATTTGGAGGAGGGAGGTGGGCTGAGCTCAGGAGTAGAGCTGGCTTTGCAGTGATTTGGAGCTTTTATCTGGGTGTAGGGGAGGGTTGGGCTGCATCMGTGTGGTTTTTCTGTCTGACTTGTATGTGCCCTTGGGCTGTGCTCTCTGTGATGCTTCATCCAGCCTGCCTGTCACAGTCAGGATTTGTCACAGCATGTGGTGCACAGATTAATATTGCCCATCTCTGGAATACCTCTGTATGTAGGTGGTAGAAGCTCCAGATGCTCCAGCTCAGATTGGTGGAGGTCACTTCCTCCAGGTGTCATGGGTGAACTGGTGGGACCCCATCCCTGGTGATGAAGGGCTGGAGCATGGGGTTTCCTGAAATCCAGCCTTTCATGAAGCTGTCTCTGGAACCCTGGGCTGCTGAGCTGCTCACTCCCTGGGACTGTGTATGCCATAGGTCCTGGGAGATCTCCTAAACTTTCCTTCCCAACTGTATAAGGCACGTATAAAACTTGAACTGATGTCGTCTTAATCCTTTTCTCTGCACTGTGTTCCTTCATTACTAGTGGGGTGAAAGGACACGTGGCTTGGAAGGACTCTGAGCATGAGGTTTCCCCTTAAAGGTGGTATTTTTTTGAGGAGCACTCTAGTGAAAAACATTGTTTGACTTGAGCTCTGAGAATGAAAACAATGACATTGTGAGAGGGTGGGGAGAGGAGGAAGCCTCAGCACCTCTGTGGCTGTGACTTCCCTGCATCTGCTGCTGAGTGCTAGCTGTCACCTTGGTGGGGCAGCTCTTCCTGTGATCTCAAGTTTGCTTGAAGATGTGAAAAAAACAATGGCAGAGAAGAGAGATGGTGCCTTGCAGGTGCAGTAGGTGAGCGTGCCAGCACTGCTGGTCACGGCCCTGCACCACACTGGCTCCCTGCCCTGCTTGAGGCCAAATGGTGCTGAAGAACTGGGTCTGTGTCCAACCTGCAAATAGCACGGCTTGAGAGACCAGTGAGGCTTGTCCAGAACAAGGCATTAAAGCTCAGCCAAGCCCCAAGTGCGTGTTTGATGACCACCTTGGTGACGTGGAAGGACTGATGGCTCTGCTTACATCAAACCGCACCGCAGCAAGGCGGGGCACATCTGAAGGAGCAGGAAGTGGACGGGAAAAATCTTGAACCAGATTCAAAACAAGCAAGTGGAAGTCACTGTATAAACTGAAATCTTGTTTATGGGGAGGACGAGGTAGAGGTGAGCAGTATCCAGAGAAGGGCAGTGGAGCAGGTGTGAAGGGGYTGGAGCWCARTCTGGGGAGGAGCAGCTGMGGGAGRTGGGGCTGTTCAGCCTGGAGAAAAGAAGGCTCATGGAGGACCTTACCACTCTCTACAACTACCTGACAGGAGGCTATAGAGAAGTGGAGGCCCTGCTTCTCCAGGAAGGTCCTCCCTTCAGCTCAGCATGTTTGTAGGTGAGCTGAAGGGAGGACCTTTCTGGAGGACTTGTGTTTGCTTGTGCCACTCTGGAGGCATTTGTCCATTTCCAGACTTGTCTCCATTTGTCCCAGTTTGCCCTGGCTGTAGATGTGCCTGGTTGTGCCTGTGTTCCCATGTGTGTACATGCTCCCTTGGGCTTCTCACTGGCCTGTGCACAACATCTTGGCCTTGTCCTGGCTTGAAGGTGTGGTTATCACCACCTTGAAATATTAGGGGGATATGTGGTGTAGCCCAGCACAGCATTTAGAGACTTGCAGTGTTAAGATAATGGCAATTGAAATGCCACCTGCTCAGGTACCCAAGACACATATGAATGTGCTGGATCCTTCAGATCTATCCTTGCCTGTTCTGGGCTGACCATGGAAAACTCAGCCCAGCTGGATGCAGCCATGGGTGTTCCTCTTTAATTCCATTGTCTGAGGCATGAGCAAAGCTGGGTGATCAGTGGTGATGGTTCCTGACATGATGATGGAGAGGGGTGGAGCTGTCTCCCACTTTAGCTGCAGGATGGTGAAAGGTCTCCCAAGCTGTTCCTGTGGTAAAAAAGGAGAACAACTCAGGCTGTGGCAAGCTTGGAGCAGCTTTAGCATATCACCAATGTGGCTGTGACCAGTCTCACATGGGAAGCATGAAATGTGTGGGTTAAAGCACCATCTCTGCTGAGTTTGGCCATTTTACTTGGGATTGCTGTGGTCTGGAGGTCTTTGAGCACCATCTCTAGCCCTGGTGTGTAGATGGGCATGGTGAGAGAAGGTTCATATGGTTCAGGGAGAAGAAGAAGATCCAGGACTTGTGGTGGAGCTGGGATTTTTGCTGCCCTCACTGTGGTATGCACTTTCCCATCCCAGTGGGATGTTCCAGCACTCTTAGTGCTCTGCAGAGTAATTTGTAGGACTTCTGGAAGTATGGAAGTGGTAGGATGATAAGCTTGTTTTAAGCATTACCATTTTATTTTAGTATGAGCAGTAATACTTGGCAGCATGTAACTGCAGCTTGTCATGTAATGGTTTTAATCTTATTTTTTAATCTTATTTTTTAAGAAGAGAGGGAGCAATTTCTCTTACTGACTGGAGCCAGATCTGCACTCTTGTCTGGGTCTCTTCATCTCTGGGTTTCGTTTGCACAATATTGTAGTAGATGTAGCAAACATATGGGCCTTAAATTCATTTAATAGTTGCAAGAAAATGAGTTTAAGGTTCTTATGGTATTAAGGTAGACATTTCCAAATTCATTTTTAATGGAACATTTGTTCTCCAAAGATTATTACGCACCATTAAGTCCTCTGCAGCCTGGTGTGTTCTCGTGCCCAGGGATGTTATTGCCAAGGGATATAAACATGTTTATAGGCCCAATTTATTGAACGGTGACATTAAATATACTAAACTTGAAAATATCAGTAGAAGCATGAGCGCTTTGTCATAAATCCTGAGTGAGAACATTTGGGCATAAACGTCGTGCTGCCGCATAAAACCGGTGCAAATCAAGTTGTGAGCAGCTGAAAACTTCCCTCACCAGTACAGCAGCTGTAAACACTGGGATTTGTCAGCATTAAATATGTACATGGGAGCAGGTAGTATATGGGTTTTTCCTTTTCTGAGCTGACTGGATGTGCCACACGGGGGTCATAAACCAGCAAATTATGTTTTAATGCTTCTGTGTGTTTGATGTGCGTGGGAGGGGATGTGTGCAAAGCTCCCCCCCCAGCCACAACTCATTGTCTCACTGCAGGGCAGCACTGGCAGGGAGACCCAATGCTGCTCACTTGATGTGTGTGTGTACATTAAAAAATGGGCAGCATTATCTCTCTCTGTCTCTGTATATAGATATATCTATATATATATATATATTTTTATATATAGATAGATATTTCTCAACCTTGCAAAAAATAATTGCTGAATATGAGAGTAAAGAAGTTCTGCAAGATTTATACAGTGAGATAATGACTTAAATAGTCTCTCTATATATACCTGTATATATCTATATATATCTCAGTGCATAAGCTGTTATCTATGTATCTATATATGGATATATAATAGGCAGTACCACACATGATCATCCCTCTTTGCATTGCTGTCAGTACCTTGGTGCACAAGTCTTGGAGAGCTTTTTCTGCCCTTGTATTCATGGATTTTTACTTTTTTTATCCTCTGGATTGAGTGATAAAATCAAGCAGTGCTGCATAAATCAGGCATTTTGCTGCTTTTATGCAGAAAGAAGTTGGGTTTGCTGCTTTTAAGGACCTGACTCCAAACCTGAGTTGTCTTTTGGGCTTCTTACCAACCCAGGTATGTGATGTCAGAAGGCACAAGGGTTTGGCTGCCAGTGTGGTCTGGGCTGCCTGTGGTTCTGCACAGCCAGCCTGGATGCAGAGTCATGGAGGGAGAGGAATTTGGGATTTGCCTGGAAGCACACAGCTCATTCCCTTGAACTGAGGGCCACTGGGTCTTCATCTGAGTAATGGGAAGCATTAACAAAACCAGGCTTAATTCCTGCTGCTCTGATGTGATGTGATGTGCACCAGTATCTAATGAGCTGAGTCACATCAGTAACCCCAGAATAAATGCCAATAGCAGGTTCACAGCCTTTTCTCTGTAGTGAGAACCGAGCCCTGTGGTTGGCTTGGGTTTTTGCTTTTCTGGTAGGTGAAGCCCCAGCTCTCACAACTCCATGTGAGATGGTACAAGCATGTGTCTGTAAGCAGCTGGGGAGGGAGGTGTGGTGCTTGTGGTGGGAGGAGGGCGGGGAAGTACCAAATGTGGTTTGCACTTTGGTGTTCCTGATTTAGAGCAGGTTTAGCACTGTCTGTGGATGCTCCAAGAACTGTGGGCTCATGGCTGTGTTATCTAGTTTGGAACTGAAAACTAAAGTCTATATATAGCAGGTTTGATAAGCTTTCCTTAAGTGAGAAGAGGTTTGGTCAAAAATATCTTTGTGAAGCTTTATAGTTCTTTATATACTTCTTTTTAGGTAAGCATATGTAACTATATATGTAAAATACCTATGTTATACATAGAGATATACAGAAATATATATATATATATATATATACACAAATACATATAAAAATATATCAGGCTGAATAGACACTTTAGAGATGTGAGTGTATATTGTATTGGGTCTGGATGGTCAGGTTTTAGTAGCAGGGTCCTGCAAGAAGCTGCCAGAAGCTTCACCCATGTCCAAGGGAGGCAATGCCAGCCAGCTCTAGGATGGA
>CADDXX010001180.1:70629-86047 GCA_902810485.1 Alauda arvensis | reverse complement strand
CCCTGTGCTGGGCTGATCCCACAGCGCGGGCAGCAGGGGAGGGGGATTCTGCCCCTCTGCCCCGCTCAGGTGAGACCCCACCTGCAGAGCTGCCCCCAGACCCGGGGGCTCCGGCAGGAGGGTGTGGAGGTGCTGGAGAGAGCCCAGAGGAGGCCAAGGAGATGCTCCAGGGAGCATCCAGCCCCTCTGGAGCCAGGCTGGGAGAGCTGGGGGTGCTCAGCTGGAGAGGAGAAGGCTCCAGGGAGAGCTCAGAGCCCCTGGCAGGGCCTGAAGGGGCTCCAGGAGAGCTGGAGAGGGRCTGGGGACAAGGGATGGAGGGACAGGACACAGGGAATGGCTTTGAGCTGCAGGATGGTAGATTTGGACTGGATTTTGGGCAGGAATTCCTGGCTGGGAGGGTGGGCAGGCCCTGGCACAGGGTGCCCAGAGCAGCTGTGGCTGCCCCTGGATCTCTGGAAGTTACCAGGGCCAGGCTGGATGGGGTTTGGATCCACCCGGGACAGCGGAAGGTGTCCCTGCCATGGCAGGGAAGGAGATGAGTTTTAGGGTCCCTTCCATCCCAAACCATCCCGTGATTCTCCAACTCTCCCGGAGCATCCTCGGGCACTGCCGGGGCTGTTCCCTGCGGGTGTCCCGGTGCCACCACCGGGCTGTCAGAGCTGGCTCCCCTTGCAGAGGCCAGGGAACGTCAGCTTTTCCCAGGCTGTGTGCTCTCCTCTCCCGAGGGAAAGACCCTTCCCAAGGCCCCTGTGCCAGACCGAACCCCCCGGTGCTGCTTCCCTCAATCCCCGGTAAATCCCGGCCCGATCCCATCCCTTGGGGYGATTTGGGAATCGCTCAGAACTCCCGAGCCGCGCTGGTGTGAGCAGAACAGGCACTGCAGACACGCCGGGTGCCACCGGCTCCTCCATAATGCCTGAATTCCAAAGGGATCCACCAAACCTCCCCTGGAAGCTCTGCAGGAGCCTCGGGAACGCCGGGAGCCTCCCCAGCCCTGCCCCGTGGCCTTGCCTCTGGCACACRGGATWTATTTTKTTTTTTCCAYGATTTTTTGGTTTGTTTAAAAGACATTCCATGCCCCGACTTCTTCCCGTGAAGTCACCTCGCTCGGGGAGGTGGGGATTTCCCCCYGGATCCTTGAATTACAACTAATTGGTGACAAATCTGGGTGGGTGCTGGGCACGATGAGTAAGCTGAGGATGAGTGGGACTGCTGCCATGCAGGGATGAGGTTTTTTCCCCCCAAAGCCTGAGCGCTGGAGCCTCAGTGCCTTGAGGAACTGACAGGTAACAGCTTTAATTACAGTCATTTGTGCAGGAACTCAGCCTGGAAAAAAAAAAAAAAAAAAAAAAAACACCAAAAAGAAAAAGAAAACCAAACAAAACCTCATTTTTGTGGTTTGGGAGCTGATTTCTCCAGCATTATCTGATGGGCTCTGCTGGCACTGCTGGAAACTCTTTGCCTCCAGGCATGAGCTGAACCAGGTGAGCTGTCACCTCAGGAATTCCACCCCTGCCGGGATTTTCCTCCTCCATCCTCCCGTTCCCTCCTGGGGGCTGTGGCAGGAATTCAGGCTGCCTCACGCCCTGGCTTGTCCCGGGGAGGGCTGGAACAGATCCAGGGCTGGAACCCCAGCCTGGCTAGACCCCCAAAATCCAGGGCTGGAGCCCCAGCCTAGCTGGACACCCAAAATCCAGGGCTGGAACCCCAGCCTGGCTGGACACCCAAAATCCAGGGCTGGAACCCCAGCCTGGCTGGACCCCTAAATCCAGGGCTGGAACCCCAGCCTGGCTGGACACCCAAAATGCAGGGCTCGAACCCCAGCCTGGCTGGACACCCAAAATCCAGGGCTCAAACCCCAGCCTGGCTGGGCTCCCACCTTTGGGCACCCGTCTCCCGTGGGTGGCACTGAGCCCCAGGGCTCAGAGCTGGGGTTTGTCACTCTGCAGAAGGGACTTTGCCCGTGTTTGTGACCCTGCAGTGACTTTGCTCAATCCCAGCTGAGGCTCCTTTGCTCCAGGATTCCCCTTCCCTCAGCTCCCAGGGATGAGGAAGAGGTGTTCCAGCTCTGCTCCTTCCCCTCAGGATCAAAGGGAAGGGACATTTGTCCTCCTGGGAGGGGGTGTTTGATGTCCCCASGGCACCTCCTGTCCCTCCCTGGTGTCTGTCACCCCACCCAGCTGCAGTCCCCAAACCCCTCCGGGCTGAAGTGCAAATCCCTGGATTTATTTGTGTTTTCCCTGCCCTTGACATTTCCCTGCGGTTCAGTGTTTATAACAAAGCCCTGCCTTGCCCCGCTGGAAGCCCGAGTGTTTGTAAACATGGGAATGGTGGAGAGGGAGCCAAAAGCAGGGAGATGGATGGGATTGCTCCGAGTGCTCGCAGGATGCCTCGGGAAAAGGGGAATTCCAGTGGGGCAGGGAGTCAGGGTGGGATGTGAAAGCAGCTCGGAGTGGAGCTGTTTCCTAGGCTGGTTGCTGTTCCCAGGAATCCTGAGAGATGTTTTATTGAGGTGATTTTATTGAGATGATTTATGAAGATTATTAAAATTGAGTTTTTCCCTGATTTGGGGGGTTTATCCTGCCCCAAGGGAAGGCAGGGCAGGGGCCACCCCAGAGGGGACAGCAGTGACCCCTCAGGGGCTGGGGTGGCCTCAGCTCTGCTGCTCCCTCTGCTCTGCTCCTGTCTCTGCATCCCTGCCTGCTCCATCCCTCCCAGCCCGGATCCAGGAATCTCTGCTGGATTCAGCATCCCCAGGGCTCTGCTGTGCCCTTGCAAACCCACCCTGGCTGTGCTGAGGGCATGGGCCGTGCTGGAGTCACAGGAGAAGGAAATTGCACTCCTAAGGGAGCTCTTCCATGGTTTCAGGGGGTTTTCCCAGCAGGATCTGGGCTGGAATTCAGGGAGGGATTTGGGAATGCTGCATTCCAAATGGACTRAATGAAGGGTTTCAGTGGTGAGGGACCTTTGGGCACATCTGAGTTGCTGGAAAGGCTGGAAAAGGGAATGTGAATGATATTAAAGCCATGGGAAGGGCTTTTGTTCAGCTTCCAGGTGGGATTCCATGGCACAGAGGGGACGTGAGGGCCCAGGCTGCTCCCTCGGGGTGCCTGAGCAGCTCCTCCCAGGAAATTCGGGAAGGATTTGGCAGCTTTGCTTGGCACTGGCAGCCCCAGTGCTGGGAGAGCCAGAGCCCAGCAGGGTGGGATGGCCATGGACGTGTCCATGCTGGGAATTCCTTTTGATCCACCTTGGAGCACTGGCCTGAAGGTTCAGGGAGCAGATTTTGGCTTGGGGGCTGTCACTGAGTTGGTTCTCACTGAAAAGAAGCATTAATTACTCGATGGAGCCAGCCTGAAGTGCAAATTCCCTCCTCCCCAGGGGTGTGGGGCTGTCTGGGATRGGAGCAGGGAACAGGATTCATGCCTGGGAGGGATTTTTCCAGCCAGGAGCTGTCGGTGTGGGAATTCCTGCTTTCCCAAAGCCACCTTGGGGCTTGCAGGAATTTGCATTTCTGTCACTGCTCAGACCTTCCCTGCYCACCTGGCAGCTCCTGCTGGATGGGAGCCCCAAACTCCTCCCCAGGCTCCTGGGAAAGGGAAATCCAGGATCAGGGAGCTTCTCCAGGGCCATTTRTTTGTTGTGAGGCTTTGAGATGGAAAACATGAGTGTGCAAAGCTGTGATCCTGCACTGTCCCAGTCCTGGGAGCTGCAGCAATGATCCATCCCAGGACAGCCCTGGACTTTGGCCACTTCCCACCCAGCTCAAAGGTTGGCTGAGGAGATCCCTGATCCATTCCCTTGGGAAAACATCCAGAGGTATTTTCAGGCTGCTTGGTGGGAATTCCAGAGCAATTGGAGGGCTGGAATTCCATAGGAATTGGGATTGGAGGGATGGGCTTTTGCTGCTCCTCAAACCAGGCCAGGCAAAACTCCCAGGATTAAAAACCCTGAGGAGAAAGCTTGRTTCCCATCCGAGCCTTTCCCCAGAGGAATTTCCCACACAAGGGGGAGCAGCCCATGGATCCTGCCTGGATGGGTGATTCCCCCTCATCCCAGTGCTGCCAGCACGTGCATCCCTCCAGCTGATGGAGCCCAGTCGCCTGGTGAGTGGTGATTCCTGGGGGATGTGGAAAAGCTGGAAAAGCTGGATTTCCCCAGCACTAATGGTGGTGCAGGCAGCAGAGAATCTCCCTTTGATGGGATGTTGAGGGATCATCGTTGGGATCTGGATCTATAAAACCAGTAAATTTATTATAAATKACTATTTTTGGTGTTTGGGAATCAGCAGATCCTGTCAAAGTAGGAAATCCAAAGGATTTCCAAGGAGAGGAGTGCGCCTTCATGCCAAGCAAAATTTGGAATTCCTCAGAACAGTGAGTTTAGTTTTGTTTTGTTTTGGTTTTTTTAAATAGGGAGATTCTGGAGCTTTGCACCTCTCCCCTAATTCTCCAAATTCCCCACTTGAACCCGAGTGTCTCAGGCTGGAATAGCAGCAGGCAGCAGGAATTCTGATTTCCCTGGATGATCATTATGTGCTCAGGCAAACTCTCCTTGCTTATTAAGTGGGATAAATGCGAGGCAGGGGGGGTTTCACTCCCACCACTGCCCTGTGCCTGTCATTTCCCTGTGGATGGATGTGCCTGGAACACCTGGAATTGTGGAAAATCCAGGTGCTTGTGGAGGGAGAAASTGCAGGCAGAGGATTCCTAAAAACCAGAGGAAAAGGGATTTATCCAGTGCAATGAARATCTGCTGGGGAGCACTGGAAAAACCAGGATTGTCCTGCCCCCAAAATGCCAGGGACCTCCGAGATGTTCTAATGATTCCAAATGATTTAAATATTGTTTAAACATTTCAGGATTTGCTTAAATATTCGAAATAATGCTCCAAATATCCCCCCACACCCTGCCAGAGCTGGTTTCTGTGAGCAGCAGCATTGCCTTAGCAGTGATAAGARCAGCAGGAACTGGGATTTATTTCCTTCTTCCTCCCTGCCTTGSATTTAAGGTGGTTTGGGTTTGACTGGCTGGAAAAGCAGCTGCAGCACCTGATGATTTTATAAAGTTTGTGTAGAAACTGCGAAGAAATTGCTCAAAGCATCATCACCCCTACTCCTGACAGCAAAAGAAAATTCAGGAGAATCAACATCAGTGACACAAATTTGTGTCCCCATGTGCTGCAGCCCAAAGGAGCCTTAAGGGAGCAGCAGATTTAGTGGGGAAAATTGACTTTTTTTGAGGAGAAAACCACTTGAAAGGATCAATGAAATCCCAGTGTAATTCAGCCAAGTTGGGTGTAATCCCCACTGGGAGGAAATGGGATTTCCCAGCTTCTCCCAATGTCTCACTGTAGGTATTAATTTAATTTTATAAAAACGAAGCTGTTTCAAATAATCCCATCAGTCGGATGTTTTCCAAGGCTGGGCACCGTGATCCAGGAATTCCTGTGGAATTCTGGGCACAGCTGAGGGGGCTGAACCAGAATTTGGTGTGTTCAGGCTCTTCAATCTCCAATAATTCTGCTTTTGTGCACRAATTTCTTTAGTTGGAACTAAAAAGATTTCAAAACCCCTCTTCCAGCTCTGCCTCTGAAATCAATCCTGCTCCAGCAGAGCTCCCCTGGCTTCAGTGGAAAATGATTTTCCCTCTTCCAATTATCCTTTCACACGAGGTGCTCCATAATCCCCCTCTCCCTGGAGCTTTTCCAGCTTTTCCAGGATCATTTTGGGGCCCCTCATCTTCCCCTGCGGAGCCGTGTGTGTCACCAGAGCGGGGGATTTTTATTTACAGCCCCCACCTGGGAGTGCAGCTCCGTGATCTATGGATCCCCTCTAATGAGAAAATCACACCCAGGGCCRTCCATTCCTGGAAATCCCAGAGGAAATGGGATTTGTGAGGGGAGGGAAGKGCCAGGCTGGGATTTAATCCTCTCTGTGCCAGAGGCAGTGGTCAGAAAGAAAAGGGCTCTGTGAAAAGTGCTGGGTTCTTTGTGCACACAGAAGCTGCTGGTGTGTGTGTGTGTGTGTGTGGCCCACGGGGAATCCAAATGCTTTTAGTGAGTTATTAAAAATGGAATCCAAACTTTTTATTCAGTGTAATTCCTCGATTGGATTTATTAAAGAGGGATTGGGGGAAATGGCAGAGTTCTGGGTCATCCTCCTCCCTCCTCCTTGGCCTGGTGTTGGATGATCAGCTGTTCTTAGGAGTTCAGAGGGAAAAATAATGGTGGCACTCATTTTTCCATGTGGGACTCATTTTTCCATGTGGAATTCTCTGGGTTTTGCATGGATGCAGAAGATCCCAGCTCTGAGCATTTTCCCTGGCACATTTTCCAGCCAGCCTTGCCTTTCTTCTGCTGCTCTCTCATCTCTCACGTCTTGTTGTAAAAGCATCAGGGCAGCTTTGAGCTGGGCCTTGCAGAGATCCAAGAGGCCTTTTCCTGAGGGGAACATTCCCAGCTTGGGGCTGCTCTGGGAGCAGCAGGGAAAAATGGAAAAACTCCTCCAGGATCTTTTCCAAGTGCCTGTTTGTGGGGAGGGCAAAGGAGGTGAAAGGCAGGGCGTGCTCCTGGAAACCTTGGCTACAGCCTGGAGCCCCTGTTCTCCTGGAATTCCTCTGCACCCATCCTCAAGTGACCAAACTGATGGATATTTCCATATATTAACAATATTTAAATAACTCAAAATGGGTGCTCAGAGCTCAGCCAGCCCCTCTCCCTGCTCAGGGGCTGCAGGAATTATTCCTATTCCCAGGAAATACCAATCCAGGCTGTCCRTAAATCACATGGATGAGGGTTTCCCACATTTTACACCTGTCCCCATGTGCCAGATTCCATGTAAATGAATGGATTTTGAGTGTGGCAGTGCTGGTGCTGGGCTGTTCCCCATCATCCCTGTGTGTTATTCCCAGGAAAATGCTGCTTTGGGATGGCTCTGGCTCTCCATGTCCAGCCCCTCCTTCCTTGTTATCYGTGCATTCCGTACTCCTGGCATGGCTGGGATGCAGAATTGGGATTGCTGCTGCTCAGGGGCGATGCTGGAGAGCTCCAGRGAGAATTCCAGGGGCTTCCCCAGCTGCTCAGGGGAATGGCAGGGGCCTTTGGGAATCCTGGGGGAGTTTGGGAATTCTGGAGGCTTTTGGGAGTACTGGAGGCCTTTGGGAACACTGGAGGCCTTTGGAACTCTGTGGGCCTTTGGGAATTTTGGATGCTTTTGGGAGTTCTGGATGCCTTTGGAATGCTGGAGGCCTTTGGGAGTTTTGGAGGCATTTGGAATTTTGGGAGAATTTGGGAACTCTGGAGGCCTTTGGGAATTTTGGGTGCCTTTGGGAGTTCTGGAGGCCTTTGGAAATGCTGAAGGCCTTTGGGAGTTTTGGAGGCATTTGGAATTCTGGGAGAATTTGGGAATTCCAGAGGCCTTTGGGAATTCCAGAGGCATTTAGATGCTGGAGACCTTTGGAATTTTGGAGGCCTTTGTGAATTCTGGAGGCTTTTGGGAGTACTGGAGGCCTTTGGGAACACTGGAGGCCTTTGGAACGCTGGAGGCCTTTGGGAACTCCAGAGGCCTTTGGGAGTGCTGGGGGCCTTTGGGAATTCCAGAGGCTTTTGGGAATGCTGGAGCYGGGAGCCAGAGCTGCCTGGAGGATCCCGCACTGCTCAGGGCCCTGTCCATGGCTGTGATTTCCTCTGGGATCTGTGTTGGAACAAATCCCACCAGGAGCAGACAGGAATGGTGCCAGGCCCAGATCCAACCCCGCAGCTTTCCCAGCCCTGGTTCCCCAGGGAATGCCAGGGAGGAGGATTGCAGGAATGGCAGTGAGGCTTTAGAGGAGGGTTTTTGGTTGTTACAGGGGTGGAAATGGAGGGAAATCTGTCAGAAATATTGTGGGGAAATAACAAACAGCTTCCTGGGAAATCAGCCTTCCCCAGGGAAACCCCCAGGAGCATCCCTGTGCCTTGAGGAGCTGTGTCCAGCCTGGAGAGGAGAATTCCCTGGAGAAGCTGAGGGAGAGAACACAGCAGGGATGTTTGTGGTGTCCCTCAGGGCTGGAATTCCCCGCTGGATCAGTGTTCCCACTGCCACCTCCTTCCCTTCCCCTGCCTCAGGCATTGGGTGCCCCCCATTCCCTTCTTCTGTTTTCTCCTGGAAAAATCCAGCTGTGCCAGGGCTTCCAGAGCCAGGCTGAGCTCCAGCACAGCCTGAGCCACCCCTCCTTGCTGATCCCTCTGTTGTGCTGTGGCTCCATCCCAAAATAAAACTGCACCTTGCACCTTGCTGCTCATCCCAGTGAATCCCCTGGGAGTGAGCGCTGCCTTTCCTGGGAATTCCTGCCCCCAGGAACTCCATGGCTCAGCTCAAAGGCTCAATCCCAGGGTGTAAATGGAGAAAACAAAAATTAAAAAATCCCAAATCCAACCTCTGATAACCCCTCATGTCTGTGAAACCTGCCCCAATTCCAGCAGACACCTTCCAATGAACCACATGCATCTCCATCCTGGGGAAAGATGCCAGGAAAACTGAAGGAGCAGGAAAAGCTGCAGGCTGTCAGAGCAAGGGGAAAAGAATGCCTGAGGTAGGAGAGGGAAGAAAAAAAAATAAAAGAGGAGATTTAAGAGCCCAGAGTTGTTTTCTTGCTCTTATATGGAGCTGCTGTGCCACCAGCAGCTCCCTYGCTCCGTGACTAATGAGGCTCAGCTGGGATCCACCCTTGCTTATCCTGGTATTTTTAGCTTTTTCCAGCCTCCTGCTCGCTGTGCCTGCCCTGCCTCGCTTGAAACACTGAGACAGCACCCTTAGAGGCTGCCCAGAGCAGGCAGCACTGGCATTTCCATCCCTCAGGGAATGTTCTGGAGCTGGCTGTGACGCCAGAACAGGAATCGCCTTTGTGACCCAGGCAGCTCCAAGAGGATCCATTCTTTTTTTCTTTTCTCCCTCCAAAAATCACCTTTGCATCCACTTTTTAAAAGGCTGGGGATTGAAAAGGATCCTGAAGCAGGAGCAGGGCTTTGATGAGCCTGGGAGAGCAGGGATTCCAAGGAAATGTCCCTGGGAGCAGGTACAGAACCCCACATCCTCCCCTTGAGCTCCTGGTCTGGGGCCAAAAAGCCATTTCTGGGTGGAAAATGGAACCAGAATTGTGGCAGAATCCCTGGAATTGCAGGCTGGCCATGCAGGCAGAGGGAACCGAGCTCRTTWCAATGCAGGGGMTTCRTTAATTAATGAATCCTGAGTGTGTCCAGTGAGCTGCACCTGCATTTATCCAGCCTCAAAAATCACTCTGGGTTTGCTCCATCCTTCCCAAAATCCCAGCAGGGCTTGAACCTTTCAGATTTGGGAACMCTTTAAGGAGGCCCTTTAAAAAAGAGTGGATTTCTGCCCAAACCTTTGGAGTTATGGGCATCAGCCTTTGGAGCTGAGGGAAAAAATCCCCTTCTATTTTTGTCCTGGGCATGACTCAGAGGAAGATTTGTCCCTGCAAAGTCACTCCTTGTTTGAGGAGGCATTTAAAGGCCTCTGCTGTCACCTGTTTGGCTCAGGATATTCCTATTTTTGGTCTTTGGCTCTGTTTAAAACAGACAATTTTTCATTCCACGTCCACTTTGTAGTGTGCTGTGTTTATTTTTTCAGCCTGCAGGCCCCAGTGCTGGGCTTTTGCCACCCCTTTTTGCAATTAAAATGACAAAATAAAGCCATGAAGAGATGAGGCCTCTCAGCTGTTCCCACCAGGAAGCACAGAAGGATGGCAGGGACAGCAGTGGGATAATCCCACCCTCATCCCCAGGTTTTGCCTCTGGCTCAGGGCTTCATTTATCATTAATAACCTGATTTTTGTTGCTGGCTGGGTGCAGGTGCAGCAGCCTGGACACAGCACWCTCAGGACTAATTAATTAATGAATCCCCTGCATTTCAATCAGCTGGGGCTTCCCTCTGCCTGCCCTTCCAGGGATTTTGCCACAATTCAAAGAGCCCCATATTCCATCCAGAAATATTCCCCAGAGCAGAAATTTCAGTGTTGAGTGGGGAACGTGGAATTTCTGTTGGTGCTTCCAAATAATTCCTGCTTCCCCTTGTCCTTCATCCTCAGGGAAAATCCCTTGTTTTGGCTCATTTTCCCCTCCYGAAAAAATCCATGAATTCCTCTCCCTGCTGCTGTTTTAGTGGGCCTGGAGGGGGCAATTCTGTATTTTTCAAATATAGCAAATTTACATTGGAAAATGAAAATGAACCAAATAAATGGGAGAAGAGGGAAAGGGAAATTTGGCTGGGCAAGGCTGGATTTGAGCAGGGCTGATAAAAACCCCTAAATTTGTTATCAGAGATCACATGAGGGTGTGACTTAGGGGTCACTTTTAATGGTTTTGGTTTATTCTGGATCAATACAGCTGAAACTTCGGGRATCTTTTCCAGGTGGGGTTGGGAGTGGATGGGTGCATCCTGCTGCTGCCAGCACCCATTGATCCTGCCCAGTTTGGAGCAGGAAATGGGATTTGGGGGTGGATTTGGGGGCAGATTTGGGGGCAGATTGGGATCCCTGGCAGTGCCAGGGTGCTCCTGGCACAGGGATGAGTTCCGGCACAGCTGCTCCAGGCAGGGACACTCTGTGATCCTTCTCCACGTGTTTGGTGGCTTTCCCATCACTGCAGAGTCACAAATACTTGGGTGGCTCCAACAGCAATTCCCCGTGAGGGGTTTGGCATGGCAGGAGTCAGGGTGGGGAATTGCTGTGTCCTGCTGCCCCAGGATTTTAGGGAAGGGAAAAATCCTGCTTTGGGTGTGTGTGTTTTTATCCCAAATCCATCCCTGGTGCTTCAGGTGGGGCTGTAAAGGTGCTGCTTGTAAAGGACTCCAGAAAATTCCAGGGAAGTAAAAAAGGCATGGAAAAGGGGAGGACATTGGGTCCTTAACCTATGGGATTATTATTATTATTATCATCATCATCATCATCATCATCATCATCATTATATCATAGTTATATTGTAATATTATTGATTTATAAATAATATAATAATTATAACAGTAACAACAATGATAATGATAATGATAATAATAATATTCCCACCTGGAGAAGAGTAACTCATCCAAAATGAGGGGAAAACCCCTCAGCATCCTCTTCCTCACTCAAAGCAGAGCAGTGCAGAGCATTATCCATGGGTGTGATCCAAACAAACCCTCCCCTTCCCAAGCAGATGTCGAGTATTAACTGATTAAAAATAATCGCTTTTTTTTCCCTTTATTTTTTCCTGCCGGATTTAAACCCGGGGAAAGCTTTAGCTGGGCTTAAAGAGGAGCTAAATCCCTGAGTCCCAGGAAATCATCAGCAAATAGAGCTGAAATCCCGGGATGCTGGGTTTAATTCCTGCTTCCTTGGGAAGCCTTTGGGGCTCGTTCCCTGTGTCTCCCTCTGATGGGTGTTTTCCCTGAGGATCATCCCAGAGCATTCCATGGAGCTGCTCCAGGGCTGGGAGAGCTGGGAATGTTCCCCTGGASAGGAGAAGGCTCTCCCCCTGGCAGGGCCTGAAGGGGCTCCAGGAGAGCTGGRGAGGGGCTGGGGACAAGGGATGGAGGGACAGGACACAGGGAATGGACCCCACTGCCAGAGGTTAAATGGGATTTGGGGAAGGAATTCCTCCCTCTGAGGATGGTGAGGCCCTGCAATGGATTTTCCCCAGGATTCCCCATCCCTGGCAGTGTCCCAGGCCAGGCTGGGCAGGGTTTGGAGCTCTCTGGGATAATGGGAAGTGTCCCTGCCCATGGCAGGGCTGGGGCTGGATGGGATTTCAATCCCTTCCCACCCAAACCACCCCACGATCCTGCAGTTCTCCAAAAACTGAGACAAACCATTCGCAGGCCTGGAGCTCCTCCCTGATTTTCACCTGCTCCAGCTGCGGATTTCTTTGGGGATTTGGGAAAAAAACCGAACCAAAACCAAACCAACAAAACCCAGCGGGAATCGAGGCTGGCTTTGGTATCAGCCGGGCGGGTTGGCCAAGAGCAGCCTGGAAAATCAACTTTTCCTCCCGATAAAGCCCCTCTGGGAATGCCTGCGGGCAGGGAAACATTCCTGGTGTTTSCAGCAGGAATTCCATGCCCGGGCTGCCTGGCTGCTGCTGCTCCTGCTTTTTTCCCTTTCCCATCCCCAAGGTTTGTGGATGGAGCCTTTGCAGCCGGGGGGGATCAGGCGCAGAGCACGGGTGTGTAAAAATAAACCTGTGGGGCAGTGGGGAATGCCAAAAACGTCGGGAAAAGGGCTGGAGGTGAGGAATAACCCCAGATCCTTCCCTGCCAGCGCTGGGAATGGGAGGGATCGCCTCCCTGSCCGGCTTTATCCCTTGGAAGGAGGGTTTTTCCCGGCGGGGACGGGGATGGCAGAGCCGATAACCTCGCCGTGCTCCTCCCTCCGCCCTGTTAATGATTTCCTTGGAGCTGGGGCAGCCAGGGAAAGCAGGAAGCCTGGGAATTCCCTGCCTGCCTTTGTCCCTCAGGCTTGGGATGTGCCAGGGRGCTCCTATGGGCTTAAGAATGAGGGGGGGAAAAAAATCCTAAAAATACAAGCACAGAAGCAGAAATTCCCTCTTTCCCCCCAGAATTCGGGGATGATTTTTATGCCAGGTGTTTTCTCCTTCTGTAGAGGAATAATTAAGGGAATTCCATTGTTTCAGTGGAAGAATTGGAGTGTCTGGTAAAGCTGAGTTTCCTGTGTGCTGGGATTGAATTCCCCGTGTCCTGAGGACTCTGTGGACGTGTAGGAATCATCCCTGGCTCATTCCTGGTGTCCACCCCACTCCCCAATCCCTCGGGGGGGTTTGAAGGGAAGGGTTTCACCCCAGTGTTGTGTCSGASCCTCTGGAGACGTTCTCCAGKYATTTCCCAGCCACACATTCCCAGTMCCGAGCTGGTTTGGGGRAAAGCTTCGGGAAAACTCMTCYGGATCCTCTCCCAAGTGGCATCAGACACCTGAAATTCGGGAGTGCCTCGTTCAGAGATGCAAACCCGGCAGGGCAGGAACCCCCCGGGTTTCTTTTCCCAGCTGGAAAGGGGCTGGGGACAGGTCCCAGGAGCTTCCCACTGGATTGTGGCTCCAAGGGAAGCAGCAGCCCGTGCTCAGCCTCCATCCAGGAGCATCCCGCTGACCCAGCTGGAGAAGCGCCAGGAGCCTTTCCCTGCCTTTAATCCCTCGGAGCTTTAATCATTACCTGCCTGCGCAGCTCCTTCCTGCCGGGGAGCGCCAGCGGAGCAAATCCAGAGCTCCGGGATCGTTCCTGGCCTCTCCCACCTCCTCCATGGCCGGGGGGACCATCCTGGCTGGATTTCCTGCTGCAGGTGAACGTGGCTCTCTCCGGGATCGTTTTCCCAAAGGGAGAAGCTGCTGATTCCCATTCCAGCCCTGGGAATGGGGAGGTTGGCTTTGGAATGAGGGGGGGAATGGGGAGTTTTCCGTGTGATGCACAGAACAAATGGAATTTGAGTTGGTGTCATGCAAGGASCCACTTTTAGATCCTTCTCCCCACAAAGCCAAGGTCGTGCAGTGAACTGCAGGGCGGGGATGCTTTATTTGGATGGGTTTTTATTTGGATGTCTGCTTGAATGGGATTCTCTTCAGATCCAGGAAAAACCGAGGATGACTTCACCCTCTCTTAAAAATTCATGCAGAATATATTAATTTTTTTTCTTTTTAAATGAAGCGTCTTGATTTATTTTTTTATTTTTTTAAAGCTGCGCTGCTGCAGGGGAGAGAGAGCCCTGGGGAGGAGGKTCTGGGGGCTCCATCCGTGCCCCAGCTGCACAGGGACTCCAGGGATTCTCCATCCATCCTCCCACAGCTGCTCCAGCCYGGTGGGAAGCTGGGAAAGCTGGGGCAGGGTGATGATCCCACAAAAGCCTTTTTTAAATTTCTTTTTTTCTAGAGGCACATCTGGTGTGGGGGAAATCAAATCTGGCTGCCCTGAGCAAGTGTTCCTGGGTTTTAGCCATGTGAACAGCTGGGCCTGGGAGCAGGATAAATCCCTGTGTGCCGGAGGAAAGGAGGGAAGAAGGCAGGGAATTTCAGCCGGGAGTGCCCAGGGCACGGTGTGAGCCCAGCCTGTGACCCCAGCGCGGCTCTGCGGGCGTTTTGGAGCTGTGTCCACACAAAACGAGGGTTGAAAATGACATTTTGCGTTTCCTCACCCTGCAGGGCCAGGCTCTTGTACATGAGGCTGTCCCAGGGCACACTGACCCCATTCCCGAGTGTTCAATCCGCTCGTTTTCTGATCTTTGCAGGGATGTGACCCTACCACTGCCCTGGGCAGCCCTTTCCTGTACTGAACCCCCCCTTCAGCACAGGGATTTTCCCTGACCTCCAACCGGAGCCTTTCCCTGACCTCCAACCGGAGCCTTTCCCTGATCCCCAACCGGAGCCTTTCCCTCATCTCCAACCGGAGCCTTTCCCTCATCTCCAGCCGGAGCCTTTCCCTGCTCTCCAACCGGAGCCTTTCCCTGACCTCCAGCCGGAGCCTTTCCCCCATCTCCAGCCGGAGCCTTTCCCTGATCCCCAACCGGAGCCTTTCCCTGATCCCCAACCGGAGCCTTTCCCCCATCTCCAGCCGGAGCCTTTCCCCGGCTCCCCCTGCCCCGAAGCCGGGCCCGAGCCCCGCTCGCTCCCCGCCGCCTGCAGGAGATAAAAATACCCGGGAATGTAGGGCACGGCCTCTGGCAGAGATTCCCGCGCGGGATTCCCGAGGCAGCCGCTCAGGGAAGGTGTCTGGAGCTGTCATTTTGGGGCCGGCTGCTTTTGGGGCTGGCTGCTTTTGGGGCCGGCTGCTTTTGGGGCCGCGCTCCATCCCGCTCCGGGGGGCTCGGGGGGGGCTCGGACCTGCGGCTGCCGCAGCATCGCCGGGGCCGGGGGAGCCCCCAGAGTCCAGGGGGGGTTTGAGGGATATTTTTCACCCCCCTCTCCCGGAGAGCAGCGGCCGCTCGGCCCCGCCCGGAGCCCGGCACGGAGCGGGCGGAGGCGGCCCCGGCCCGGCCCCCCCGCGCTCCCGGGGCTGCGCAGGCGGAGCAGCGCGTTCGCATCCATCTTCCCGGGCTGCCTCCTCCTCCTGCTGCTGCTGCTGCTGCTGCTGCCTGCTCCCCATCCTCCTGCCCATCCTCCTCCTCCTCCTCCTTTCCCCGCCGGGGCCGCGGCGGCTGCGGGCGCTGCCGGCGGGACGGATGATGCACCGAGATGGTTCACCAGGAAAACTGCTCCTACCAGGTGAGGGGCGAGCGAGGCCTGGCCCCCGGCTCCGGGCGGCTCCGGGCGGCTCCAGGGCTGTTCCCGGCTGGAGCCAAGCCCGGGCCGTGCCGCCCCTGGGGCTGCGGCAGAGCGGGGCCGCCGCTTCGGGTTCGGATCGGGCACCCCGGGGTTTGTACCGAGCACCCCGGGGTTTGTACCGAGCA
>CADDXX010001180.1:38374-53470 GCA_902810485.1 Alauda arvensis | reverse complement strand
TGGAGCCCCCATCCCTGCAGGGATTGCAAAGCCCTGTGCACGTGGCCCTGGGTGGGTGAAACCCCCCGAGCTGGGGTGGCCCAGGACCCCCCAAAGTGATGCCCTGTGTCCCTGGGCAGGCCTGAACGAGGAGCTGGTGCAGCTGCTGCTGCTGCGGGACGAGCTGCACACGGAGCAGGATGCCATGCTGGTGGACATCGAGGACCTCACCAGGTGAGGCTGCAGCTCCAGCAGAGCTTCTGGGACCCCATTGTTTCACTCTGTTCCATCCAGGGGTGTTGGGAAGGAGCTGTTCCCCTGTGAGGGTGGAATTCCCATCCCTGCCTGTGGGAGTTCTCTCTTCTGAGATTTAACCCCAGCAGTGTAAATCTTTCTTCTCACCAGCCCGTGCTGGAAAGAAGGGATTGGAGAACGTCTGGGTTGGGGACTGCAGATGTTTATTTTACAAATCTCATCTCTAAGTTCTCTCTGTCCAGCATGAAGTTCACAAGCAGCTGGAAAAATGGTTTCTCTCCCCACCCATGACAGTGCCTGAGCTTTTATACTCTAAACTACRTTTTTGGGTGGTGTCAGCACAGCAGGAATGGGATTCCCAAGCATCAGAGTTTGGGAAAAAAACTAAGATTATGTGGTGAGGGGGGATTTTGGGCTGGCAGCTGGAGCTGAGGCAGTGCCCCCACAGAGCCCTGCTTTGCCTCCTSCCTGCAGGTTTTTCATCAATGCCATTTTTGTGGGAATGCTGGGATTTGGGGAGAAACCATCCCAACACCCCAGGATTTGGGAATCCCTGTGGGAAGGGAGGGAAAAAAATCAGAGAAACCCCAAAGGGCCTTCCCTGGCAGGGAAAATCCAACAAAACTCTCTGTTTTCCATGGGGAAAACCCAATTCCCAGCTGCAGGATGAGCTGGGTTCCCCAATTTCCCCTTGCTGTCCCCAGGCACGCCGAGAGCCAGCAGAAGCACCTGGCAGAGAAGATGCCAGCCAAGTGACCCCTGCTCCTGCTCCAGGGCCCCAGTGCTGCTCACCCACCTCTGAAGCTTTGTCTCTGCTCGTTGGCCTCTGCTTCTTAATTTATTTTAATATTTTTTTTTACTCGTGCCACTAAATATCAGGCATTTTAATAATAATAATGATGATGTGATGATGATGACAGAAACAAAGAGGATTGTACAGTACTTATAACATTATAAATCACAGGCCGGAAGAGAGAGTCGTTTAACTTTATTTTTATTTTTTATTTTTTGATTTTAGAGATTTTTTTGTTGAGAGATTTTTTTTGTTTACAAATTTTTTTTTTGTTGAGAGATTTTTTTGTTTAGAGATTTTTTTTTAGAGTTTTTTTTTGTTTAGAGATTTATTTTTTGTTGTTTTAGAGATTTTTTTTGTTTTGTTTTGGATGATATTTTACCATTGACTCCTTTTTTACTCCTCACTGTAGTTCTCCAATAAACACCCTGTTTTGAAGGTGCTATAAAAGTCAAACCACAACAAACCCAAACCCATCCATGCCTGTGGTGGTGCCGCCGTGGCTCTCAGTGCTCTGTCCATCCTGGCTCAGCTCCCAGCGGATTTTGGGCAGTTTTGGCACCTGTCACTCATCCCTGGGGTGCCCTGGGCACTCGGGGGGTGCACACAGGGGAGGTTCTGTACAAAGCTGTAAAATAAAAATGACCACCATTGTTTCCTATCCCACTTTGTCTGTTTGTGTCCAGGGGGGGATTTTTGGGGGAAATTTGTAATTTTTCAGCACCACAAAAAAGCTCTTTTATTGCCTGGATGGGCACAGGAGGTGCAGGAGGAGGAGGAGGCTCCGAGGGCTGCGGTCCCTCCCCTTCCCCGCACATCCCACGCCTCTCCCCTCGCAGTTCCTCTTCCCTCTTACCATAAACCAAAGGAAAACCTCTCACGGGCCGGGTCCTGCCGCAGGGAATTCCCCAGCTGGGCTCAATCCAGCTAAAATCTGCTTTTCCCGGTGCCTTTGGGGGATCAGCCCTCCCCTCTTCCCTCACACCCACCCTCAGCTCCTCCCCAGGGGGAAATGTTGTTTAAAGGCTCTCGGTTGTGGGGGAGAAAGGGAAAAAGGGTGGGAGCAAAAGGATTGAGCCCGGTTTTTGGTGGTTCTGTCCCATCCCAGCCCCTCCTGCTCCGGGGGTTTGGGCTGGGATCGCTGGGATCGCTGTAGGAGGAATTCCCGGGAAGGGCTGGGATGGGGGGCACAGCCTCCCGCCCCTCAGCTGCCCCAGGGAAGCACATCTGGCAGGAATTCGGGGCACATCTGGGGAGGGAACTCACCTTCAATGGAGAGTGGAGCGTCCTCATCCACCCGAAAAATGGCAATTCCTTTTATGTGGATCTCTGGAGCTGTTCCGGGCAGCTCAGCTCAGTCCAGTTCAGCTCAGCCCAACTCAGGTCAGCCTAACCCAGCCCAGCTCAGCTCAGTCCAGTTCAGCTCAGCCCAGCCCGGCTCAGCTCGGCTCAGCTCAGCTCAGCTCAGCTTCCAGGCAGGAGAAGGATTTTTCCCAGCTGTCCTCCCCACCCTGGACAAAGCTCTGCCACCCCCAGACACCAATTTGGAGAAATCCCCCCGGGAATTCCGCTGGAATCTCCACTCCCGGCCCAGGGAATGAGCCCAAAGCAGGATGAGAGCTGGGAAGGGGCCCTGCAGCTCCCAAACCTCCCCGGGATGGAATTTTGGGGAGTGGGGAAGGGATCCCTGTGTCAGACCCCTCACCCTGCCCCTTGGAATGTGGGAACAGGAGGGGACAATCCCAGTGTCCGTGGGACAGGCCCTGCAGGAGAACTTTGGGATCAGCTCAGGGATGATTTGGGGTCCCACAAAACCCCACAGCTCGGTGTCACCAAAGTCACAGAGGCACCAAAGCCCCTGGACACGGCAAAACCGGGATTTCTCCTGCAGGTTTGGGCTGATTTCTGTTCATATTTGGGTTCTTTATTTCTGCCTCACTCCCGGCCCCAGCGAGGGGAATCGGCTCTGGCAGCTCCGCAGCTGATGGGATTTGGGGTGAACCCAAATTCCTTCTCATTTTCCGCATCGTTTGCTGGAATCCAGGGATTGTTCCTGCTGAAACCCAGGGATTGTTCCTGCAGCCACGGGGGCGGGAGGGATTCCCTGAGCTCTGCCAGGGGAGGAGAGGGAACCTGGAGGAGCACAAAAAGCACCCGGGGCTGAGAAATTCTGTCAGGGGTGAAAACTGAAAGTGAGAGAGAAAGAAAGAAAACAGCCCCAGAAACCACGGGCACGGCTGGCAGCGCTCCCCCCTCCCTCCCTGCCAGCCCGGGGAGCTCACGGAGTCCCGAAATTCCACGGCAATCCCAAAATTCTCCCTGCAGCCCCTGCTGCTGCTTCCTGCGGGGTTTTATTCCCATTAATTCCGTGGGAATTGAAAGCAAACCCCAGAGGGCTGAGGGAGCCACAGGGAGTCAGGAATTCCTGGGATGGGTTGGGAAGGGATCCTAAATCCCAATTCTGTGAGCAGGGAATGGGAATGATCAAATCTGCGGGCTGGGCTGTGATGTTCCCTTTGTGTTTATTCCATAGAATCAATGAAATTTATTCATTGATTTCATTTATTCATCAAATCATGGAATGGTTTGGGTTGGGAGGGAGCTCAGAGCTCATCCAGTTCCACCTCCCACCATCCCAGAGTGCTCCAAGCCCCATCCAGCCCGCCCTTGGGCACTGCCAGGGATGGGGAATCCCAAATTCCTCTGGGAATCCACAATTACTCTGGAAATCCACAATTCCTCTGGGAATTCCCAATTTCTCTGGGCTGGACCCTCCCATGTGAGAATTTCTCCCTGATTTCTGCTCCTCCCAACTCACTGGGAGAAATTCCCTGCCCCAAACACACCCTGTGGGTTTTTTAGGGAATCCCAGCCCTGACCCAGTGGTTCCCAGTGGATCCATCCCTTTCCCAGGATCATCCCTTACCCTTTGGAGCCTGCAATGAAAACCTCTGGATTTGGGGATCCCAGAGCTGCCAGGTTCCTCCCTGGAATCCAAGAGCCAGGAACCAGCGTGGAAAATCCCAGGAATTCTGGGGGCAACTGGAAAATAAAAAAAGCCAAGGGATGCAGGTGAAAAAATTCAATATTTTATCCTCAGTCTATGCAATCATTAAATAATTCCAAACCTTCCCTATTTTTATAAATTAAATATTTCCGTTTTCACTCCCCAGCACCCCAAGGAAACTTCAGGAACAGCATTTACTCACCCCCTGAGGAAATGCCAAAACCCAGAGCTTTGGGATCAGGAATTTCAGGGAATTCCACGAGGAATCAGCCACAAAAACACCAGGAAAGTTGAAAATTTTTCCTGACTTTTTTTTTTTTTTTTTTTTTTTAGCCATCAGCTCCCAACCCAAACCAGGAACAGCTTCTGTCAGTGAGGCTCTTCTGGAGAGAAATCTGACCTTGGATCTTCCCAAAAAAAAATTATCCAGAAGCCAAAAAATGATTCAATATTCCACAAGTCCTGAGGGTGGCAAATGGGATCAAATTCCTTTTATTTCTTGCCTCCAGAAATCCCATTCCATGCAATGTTTTCCCATTTTTTAATGGAGCAGTGATCCCTGTGACCACCAGCCTGGGTGGGATTTAATCCTCCTGCAGCTTTAATTTCTATTTCTCTGTAATTATTGCTTCATTAGGGATATAAAATTGCTAATTACAGATAATAGGGCTGCCTCACAGAGAACCAAACCCTCCCCACTGAGGAGGCCACCAGTGACCCCAAAGGGTTTGGAGTTTCCCCAAGGAGGAAAATCCATTTAAATTTCAATTCCAGGAGGAACAACATCCCCAGCCCTGCCCAAAGCTCACTTCCCTCCCAGCTCAGGGTGACCCTTACCTGGAACCCAGGATGCTCCTCACTCCCCCGAGCCAAAACGAAGCGAAAAAATTCCCATTTCTGTTTCTTTAAGGGGAAAAAGAAGATGAGAGTGAAACAAAAAGGGCATTTCCAGGAATGCAGTGCTTTTCCAGGAATGCTGTGCTTTTCCAGGAATGCTCTGCTTTTCCAGCAGGGCGGGGCTGATCCCGTTCCTCATCACTCAACTGCCCAGGTCTCAAAACCAAACTGAGCTCGGGGCTTTTCTCTGGGTTTCTGTCTGATTTCTGCTCTCCCTTTCTCTCTCAGGAGGATTTTTGGGCATCGATCTGGGGGAGCAGGGATTCCCCAGGCTGTCACTGCATTACATCAAATCTAAAATCTAAAATGATCTAAAATCAAATCTAAAAATGGTTTTATTGGGACCCAGAGTGATCCCTGGGTCTCTCTGGGGGTAATTCCAGCAAAAGGAATTCCTGGCTGAGGTACAGGCAGTGGAATTACGTTTTCTTGTGGAAACTAAACTAAAGCTAACACTTTATTAACAGTCATAGATATATTATATATAATATCCATTACCTATATAATATTTCTTTTACTTATTTATTACATTTATTCTATTTACTATATCTAGTATATTTTTATATTTACTATATTTGCTATATTTACTGTATTAATTATATTTACAATATTAATTATGTTTATTTATTATTTTATTTATTATATTAATTATATTTACTATATTTATTATATTTGTTGTATTTATTGTATTTATTATCTTTATTTTATTGGGCAGGCCCTGGCATAGAGTGCCCAGAGCAGCTGTGGCTGCCCCTGGATCCCTGGAATTGTTTGGGATTCCCCATCCCTGGAATTGTCCTAGGCCAGGTTACACAAGAAATTGAAATTACCTGGGATAGTGGGAGGTGGAACTGGATGAGCTTCAATGTCCCTTCCAACCTAAAAAACTCCATGATTTTGTGATTCCATGGAACAAACACAAAGCCCAGCCCACAGCGCTTTAATGATTCCCATTCCATTTCCCTTCCTCTGGGACTGCTCTTGCCCCAGAGCTGCTCAATTCTCTTATTTAAATACATTATAATGTATAAAACAGGAGTAATTCTCTTATTTAAATACATTATAATGTATAAAACACGTTCTTTTGCTCTAATATCATAAATATCAATATTAATTATCCAGGTTTTCCATTCAGGCTAAGCCTGGTCAGGCAGAGATGAAGGAGGAGAAGGAGGATTTCTTCTTCCTTTGGAAAAAAAAAAACAATTCCACTCACCAGAACGAAATCCCAGAATCCTGGGCTGGTTTGGGTTGGGAGGGACCTCAAATCCCATCGCACAGGGACATCCCAGGGTGTCCCAAAGCCATCCAGCCTGGCCTGGGGATCACTCCCAGGGATCCAGGGGCAGCCACAGCACGGATTCCTGCAGAGATCTAGGGGATAAAATAGATCATATCATATCATATCATAACAAATAAATAGAATAATATAATATTTTGTCRTTTATTATTTATTATGTAAATAAATATAATAAATAATAAATAATACACTCTATAATAAATCCGGATTTATTCCAATTAAAAATGTAAAAATGAATGAAACCCACGTTTAAACGAAGCCAGAGCTGATCCTGCTGGGAACCCTCGTGTGAGAAATTGGAACTCTGAGGTGGTGCCTCAGGGGAGCAGCCCCGCAGCACAGCCCGGGCTCTCTTTCACTTTTGGCTCCCACACGAGCTGGAAACCACAGCCCACAGCCGAGGGAGGGGGCAGCAGTGGAAAGCACAACGAGAAATTGGAAGATGATGCTGCTGCTGGAGCAAAGAAGCCTCAGGACACTCCACGGGCTTCTTATAGGAAACGGGGAGAAKAAGAAGAATCTGAAAATGCGATATAAAACTCTTGATTCATCCTGCTCCCTTCCAGTTCGACAGCAAAAATCCCGGTGACTTCACGGCAGCCCCAGGGCACAGAAAACTTTCCTGCAGCTGAGAAYGGCCACGAAAAGCAGGAGTTGGTAYTGAAATATTKGCTGATTATTCCGAATATTTCAAAYATTTGGGCAGCTTTTCACAAACGTTCATTGGTGGGGTTTTGTCCTTACAGGATCAGAGAATCGTGGAATGGTTTGGGCTGGAAAACACCTCAGAGCTCATCCAGCCCGAGCATCCCCAGCCCCGCCAGGGCCACCCTGAGCCCTGTCCCCAAGTGCCACCTCCGCGGGGCTGGGCATGGACACGGCCCTGGGCAGCCCCTCCTTTCCAGGGAGGAATTTTCCTGCTGGAATTCCTTCCCTTCCCACCACGAACCTCCTCTGAACAACCCGAGGCTGTCCCCTCTTGTCCTTTCTCCTTGAGGAGAAAGCAGGATAAAGGATAGAAATGGGAAAGCTGGAGAGAATCCCAAGGGATGGAGTGAGAGAGCAGAGAGGGAACGGCTTCAGACTGACAGGAGGGGCTGAGGTGGGATTTGGGATGGAATTCCTGCCTGGGAGGGCGGTGAGGCCCCGGCACAGGGAAGCTGTGGCTGTCCCCGGCCCCCTGGCAGTGCCCAAGGCCACCCTGGCACAGGGGAAGGTGTCGCTGCCATCGCAGAGAGTTGATCCTCAAGGTCCCAACGCGAGCCGCTCCAGGACTCTGAGATCCCATGGGATTTATCCCGCCCTGCCCCGAGCCCATCGCGGTTTTGGGGAGCTCAGGAGCTCAGGGTGCCCTGCCCGCAGCATCCCCGGCCCGGGGGGTTCCCGGTGCTCTCGCTGTGAGCGCGGGGGGAATCCCGCTCTGCCCGCCGCCCTATAAGAGCCGGGACCCGGCCCGGAGCGGCGGCAGCGACATGGAGAGGAGCGGCTGCACCGGGATGGAGAGGAGCGGCAGCACCGGGATGGAGAGGAGCGGCAGCACCGGGTTGGAGAGGAGCGGCAACTCCGGGAACGGCACCGGGAGCGGCACCGGGAACGGCAACTCCGGGAACGGCACCGGGAACGGCACCGGGAACGGCACCGGGAACGGCCCCGGGAACGGCCCCGGGAACGGCCCCAGGAACATCGGGAGCAGCACCGAGAGCAGCACCAGGAACACCGGGAATGGCACCGTGAATGGCACCGGGAGCAGTCCCGGGAACAGCTCCAAGAACACCGGGAGCAGCACCGGGAACAACAGCGAGAACAGCTCCAGGAACATCGGGAGCAGCACCGGGAGCGGCTCTAGGAACACCGGGAACAACATCGGAAATAGCACCGAGAGCAGCACCGGGAGCAGCAGCGGGAGCGGCTCCAGGAACACCGGGAATGGCACCGTGAATGGCACCGGGAGAGGCTCCAGGAACACCGTGAATGGCACCGGGAGCGGCTCCAGGAGCATCGGGAGCAGCACCGGGAACATCAGGAGCAGCAGCGGGAGCGGGCGAGTAGCGCCGCCTGGCGGTGCCGGGTGGTCATTGCTGTGCGTGGCGCTGCTGCTGCTGCCCCCGGGCCTGGCCCGGCCCAGCGCCCCCCGGACACCCAACAGCGCCCCCCGGACACCCAACAGCGCCCCCCGGACACCCAACAGCGCCCCCCGGACACTGCCCGGAGCTCTCCGGACACTGCCCACCCCAGAACAGCGCCTGAACCGCTCCCGGGACCTGCTGGAGGCCGCCAAATCCTCCCTGCACTGGCTGGAGGTGTGCGGGGAACTGGACGGGACGGGGAGGGTGTGAGGGAGCGGGGATGGGGCAGGGGTGGTACCCAGGAGGGCAGGGATGGGACAGGGATGGCACCAAACCAGGCAGGGATGGGACAGGGATGGCATCCAGGACGTCAGGGATGGTCGCCAGGGGCTGCCGAGAGTACCCAGGAGGGCAGGGATGGGACAGTGCTGGTACTAAACCAGGCAGGGATGGAGCAGGGCTGACACCCAGAGCGGTGGGGAAGGCACCGACAGGACAGTAACAAGCCATCGGTGGCACCCAGGAGGGTGGGGATGGCACCGAGCCAGGCAGGGACGGGGTCACTGTGGTCCCCAGGAGGGCAGGGACAGAGCAGTGGTGACACCCAGGACGCCAGGGATGTCCCCAGGATGTCAGGGATGGAGCAGTGGTGATACCAAATCAGGAAACGCTGGAGCACTTTTGGTCAGCGGTCGCCCCGGGATGTCAGGAATGGCCCCAGGATGTCAGGGCTTTGCTCAGGTGGCTTTCTTTTCCCATTTTTTACTACAATTCCCTGCTATTTTTCTTAAAAATCTGTTATTTTTGCTCCCATTCCCAGCTCTTTTTGCTGAAATCCCCTCTCTTTTAGCACCCTCCCTCCCAGAGAGCCCCAAAAGCCCCAGCACCCTCAGGTGCTGCTCCCCACGCTGAATTTGCTATTTTTCTCCTTCTCAGAGATCATTTCCATTTGAAACTCTCCTGCCACAAAGCTCTCCACAGATTCCATGCCTGACAATAATTTAGAGCCATGGAGGCAGAGCAGTAAAATGGAAGAAAAATAGAAATAGAAATAAAATAAAAATAGAAATAAAAATAGAAATAAAAATAGACATAAAAATAGAAATAAAGAGAAAATTTCCCCAGTAAAACAGAAAACAAATCCATGCAAAAGCTGGGATAATTCCCGATCTATTTCCTGTATTTCACATTTAACCTCACAGAGCCTCATTCCTGRGATTCACCCAAGCACAGGCAGCTGAGATACAGGAAATTATTGTGTGTATTTACAGATAAATGTGTAAAAATATCTAAATTGCCTCATGAAAGACCCTTTTAAATCCCTTTTCCCCACAGGAAAGTGGCAGCCTGGGGTTTGAGTGCAGCCTGGAGGAGGTGGATCTGCAGGACATCACTGAGAACCAAACCAACACCATCAGAGCCTGCACAGCCCAGGAGCCAGGGGTAAAAYGGGGAGAAAGGAGRGRAAATAATCAYAAATAGGATAAAATCTCSRTTTTACCTCACAGTCCCACAGAATGCAYCATCCACTCTCCCACATCCCATCACAAATCTGATTTCTTCTTTCCTTTGCAGCCTGGGAATTGTCCAGTCCTGGAAAGATCAACTTTTRATGAGGTAAAGAGAAATTTCCCAGGAAATCCCTTTTTTTCCTGGYTGTGTGTTTAAAGGAACAGCACATCCCCACATTCCCACATTCCCTGACAATTCCCTGTTTTTTCTCTSCAGGGAAAATGCCTGCAGGGCATCTCTGAGGACCTGAGAGCCTACAGGGCACAGCTGAGGGCCCTGCAGCACCCCCAGCTGCTGCTGGCCCTCGATGGGATGATGGAGGTGAGGATTCCTGCCCCAAAATCCCAAAAATCCAGGGAATGGGGAGGGAAAAACTCCATTTCTTCTGCAAGTATTGAAATGTAAATAGTGGATGTGACACAGGAGGGATGAGAGGTTGATAAAGCAAATTTTAGCCTCAGTCTGTAAATGCAACCATGGAATATTTTAATTTTTACCTTATTAATGATAAGATATATTTCAAATTTTAGCCTGTCTATAAATGCAATCGTGAAATATTTCAATTTTTACCTTATTGACAAATTAAGTATTTCCAATTTCCCCTCACTTTATTGATGATAAATATCCCAACTTTTCCCTCACTTTATCAATGATAAATCAAATATCCCAATTCTTCCCCTCAATCTATTAACGATAAATTAAATATTCCAAATTCTTCCTTCACGCTATTCATGATAAATTAAACATCCCAAATTTCCCCCTCAGTCTATTAATGATAAATTAAATATCCCAAATTCCTCCTTCACACCATTCATGATAAATTAAATTTTCCCCTCATCATGGTAAATTAAATATCCCAAATACTTCCCTCACTCTATTCAGAAATTAAATATTTCCAATTTCCCCCTCAGTCTATTCATGATAAATTAAACATCCCAAATTCTTCCTTCAGTCTTTTCCTGGTAAATTAAACATCCCAAATTTTCCCCTCACTTTATTCCTGATAAACATCCCAAATTTTCCCCTCAGTCTCTTAATGATAAATTAAACATCCCAAATTTCCCCCTCAGTCTATCGATGATAAATTAAATATCCCAAATACTTCCCTCACTCTATTCAGAAATTAAATATTTCCAATTTCCCCCTCACTTTATTCATGATAAATTAAACATCCCAAATTCCTCCTTCACGCTATTCATGATTAATTAAATTTTCCCCTCATCGTGATAAATTAAATATCCCAAACTTTTCCCTGGCTCTATTCCTGATAAATCCAACACCCCACATTTTATCCTGAGCCACCCTTCCTTCCCTGAGGGGGAGGAAAYCCAAGGAATTGTTTGGTTTAAGCCTTTCCCTGATGCTCTGCAGGCCCTGGGCACCGGGGATGCTCCGGAGGTGCCATCGGCATCACTGGGATCATCACTGGGAGCAGGATCACCAGGATCATCATTGGGATCATCATCAGGATCATCGGGATCATCATCAGGATCATCAGGATCACTGGGATCATCATGGTCATCATCGGGATCATCATGGTCATCATCCAAATCATTACTGGGATCTTCAGGATCATCATCAGGATCATCAGGATTGGGATCCCCAAGGTCATTGGGACCAGGATCTTTGGGATCACTGGGATCTTTGGGATCGGGATTGGGGCGGGCGCCGTTCCCGGAGCGGCTGCGGCTCTGCGGGCTCCTGCAGGCTCTGCGCATCCGCAGCGTCACCATCAGCAGGGTGCTGAGCTTCCTCAGCTCCCTCTGAACCCCCGGGAACCCCAGGAGGGAGAGCTGCAGGAGGGACACCCCCCTGAGCACCCCACAGAATTCCCAGGTTGTCCTCAGGGAGTTGGGGCCTCTCTAACGTCATTGAACTCCCGGGSTTTGGGATTTCAGCTGAGCACCAAAATGTTCCTCACTGGAACTGATCCTGCTGATCTCTCAGGAATTGAGAGTTAGTTATGGTAATCCCTTCTCCTAGGGGTCCCTTCCAGCTCAGGATATCCTATTTCCTGATTTCTTTGGGATAATATCCCATTCTGTTCCCTGATTTCTTTGGGATATTCCATTCTGTTCCCTGATCTCTTTGGGATAATATTCCATTCTGTTCCCTGATTTCTTTAGGATGATGTTCCATTCTGTGTCATGATTTTTTTTTCTGATATTCCATTCTTATTCCCTGATTTATTTATGATATTCCCTTCTATTCCCTGRTTTATTTATGATATTTAATTCTATTCCTTTATTTATTTATTTATGATGATATTCCATTCCCTGATTTGTGATATTCTTTATTTGATTCCATTCTATTTCATGATTTATGATGATATTCCTCAATTTATCTATGATTATATTCCCTCCTTTCTTTATGATTATATTCCCTGATTTATGATTATATTCCCTGATTTATTTATATTCCCCAATTTATCCATGATTATATTCCCTGATTTATTTATATTTCCTGATTTATCCATTATTATATTCCCTAATTTATTTATTATAATATTCCCCGATTTATGATTATATTCCCTGATTTATTTATGATGATATTCCTTCCTTTACAATGACATTCCATTCTATTCCCTGATTCCACCCTGATCCATGATTTATTTATGATATTCCCTATTTATTCTATTTATTTCCTAATAAAATCTCAAGTTTCCTACAAAATCCCAGATTTTTTTCATCCCTTGAGATCCAACACGAATCCTTGGAAATACTTTGGACATTGCTGGCATGGGAAGGCACCTGACAGTAACTGGTTTTAAAATCCAAGTTTTCCTCTTGGAAAAAGCTGGGATAGGGAAAAGAAATGGGATGGGATCTTTTTGGGATTTCCATCCCAAAAAACCCCTTGGATGAGGAACAACTTCCATCCTCCTCCTCCTCCTCTTCCCAGGACATCAACAGCTTCCCAACACTTCATCCAACCAAAACAAACATCAGAATTCAGATGGAAATAGTGGAATTTTTTTTCCTGTTTAATCCTTAATTTTTAAATGTATGTTTTCCTTTCCCAAACACACACAGAGGAATATCATCCCAAGCATCCCAAGGCCTTAAAAACAAGACAATCCTGGATCTGCTCATTCCTCTYTCCTGCAAATTCCATTTTTCCCAATCCTGCAGCACAGGGATTTCAGCTCCTCACATTTTTAAGCACCTAAATTCTATTCAAGTTCCAACAAAACAAGTTAAAAAAGAAGTATAAAAAGTTTCTCATACAAAAACAAAAAGAATCCTACAAAGTAAAAAAAAAACAGGGACAAACTATACACAAAGGAGGGGGGAAGAAATTCCATGGGAAAATTCCTGGAGCTGCCTGGAGTTCATAGAGGTGTTCCCATCCTTGGGAATTTCAGGAAGCAGAATTAACAAGGGCAGGATCTATACAATAATTCCATATATACAGTGATTGTGGACAGGAATCTGGTGCAAGCTGAGGATTATCCCTTCCCTGATCCATGAGAAATCCAATGCACCTCACGATTCTGGCACTTCAGTGGTTTGGTTTTTTTTTTTTTGGAAAGGGATGAAAAGTTTCCAGGAGAATTCTTCTCCCTGTTCTTCCCTGATGGAAATAAAAAGAATCTTTTCCAGATGATGAAGAAGACCAAGTGGTTTCTTCCAGTGTTTGTGCCTTCCTGGGGTGGCTTTCCCTGGGGTGAATTCCAGGATCCACCTCTCCTGCAAGTCCTGGAAGTGGCTTTATCCACACTAAATCCCATTCCTGTTCCTCTGGAGGATCCAGAGATGCCAGGAACGTTGCTGGATCCCAGCAGGATCCCAGGGGAGCAGAATGGTTGGATTGGGAAGCTCCCACCTCCTCTTCCTCCTCCTCCTCCTCCTCCTCCTCCTCGCAGCTGGCTCAGCTCTGAGCCAAGAAACCTGAGGGAAGGGAAGAACACACCTGGGTGAAGGATGAAGGGATCTCTGGAAGCTCCTGCAAGACTCAAATGTTTTAAATTCAAATTCCCCAAGTTGAAACATAAATAAATGTATGAAACCCCCTGAGGCAGAGTCTGGCAGGGAGGGCTCCCCACCTTTTCCAGCCTGGTTGTTCCCAGGGGAGGATCCATCACGGAATTAGGTTGGAAAAGATCATCCAGTCCCACCATTCCCAGCACAGCCAAGGAAAAAACCCCTGCAGGGGGGTGCCTGTGCCAGGACAGCCCCTTCCCATGAAGGRATTTCCCCAAAATCCAACCCAAACCTCCCCTGGCACAACCTGAGGCCGTTTCCTTCTGTCCTAAGTTAAGGAATTAAGAAAGAACAAAATTCTGCTGATAGAAAAAAAAAAAAATCTATTGAATTTCTGAACACAATTCCCTTTATCTGGCTGAGTTCATAAAATTATGGAATGGCCTGGGTTGGAAAGGACCTTAAAGGTCATTTAATTCCAACCCCAAATAAGAAAGAACAAAGTTTTGCTGCTAAAAAAAAAATAAGGAAAAAAATCCAGTGAATTTTTGAGGACAATTCTCCTTGGCTTGCTGAGTTCCTAAAATTATGGAATGGCCTGGGTTGGAAAGGACCTTAAAGGAAGGGATAATTCCCAGCTCCTTGAATAACTTGGATTTGCAGAAATTGAACTGAACATAAGAATTTGGGAGAGCTCCCTTGGGAAATCCATCCCCACATGGGATGAAACCACCAAGCCATCCAGCAGGGAAGCTGTTAATTAACCACTAATTAACCATTCCTGAAATAAAGACCCAAATATCTCCTCTCAGSACTTCCAGGGAATCCCAAGGACAGCTTTGGACACCCAGGTCACGCTGGGAGTGCTCCCCAAACACTCAGGGCAGAAATATCCTGCATTTTGCATCAGCCCCCGAAGGGAAGGATTAAAAAACACCACAAAATAAAAAAGYCACAGCTGRAAGTGGAATTTTGCCCTCCACAATGACCCTTGCCCTGGAATTCCCTGCTGGAATCCCTAAAGGAGGCTCAGCCCCAGGAGCTGGTACCTTGCAGCGCCTGCAGGATCTYGTAGGTGGCTTTCTCCCCCAGGCTCCTCTGCAGAGCCTCTGCAGTCCCATTGCCCTGCTCCCTGTCTCTCCACTTCCTCAGCACCAGGAATTTCTGCATGTYCACCTCCCCCTCGGTGGCCCTGATGTCCTCGATGTCCTTCATCTCCATCTGCAGGCACTCGATGGCGATTTCCCTCCAGCGCYGGTCCAGCAGCTTGGCAACCGCCAGCAGCTGCTGGTCTGTCAGGCTCTTSGCTCCCATTCCATCTGAAAAACATGGGATTTCCCCCTCCCACATCCACCCTGAGCCTG
>CADDXX010001180.1:0-15264 GCA_902810485.1 Alauda arvensis | reverse complement strand
GGGACATTGGGGATTCCCGGGCATGCTGCACACCGCAGGGTGACCTGGCTCTGCAAAGGGACATTGGGGATTCCCGGGAACGCTGCACACCGCAGGGTGACCTGGCTCTGCAAAGGGACATTGGGGATTCCCGGGCATGCTGCACACCGCGGGGTGACCTGGCTCTGCAAAGGGACCTGCCAGGGGCACTGGGAATTCCAAATACCCCTGCTGGACCCCTGGCTCTGCAAAGGGACCTGCCAGGGACACTGGGGATTCCCGGGAACGCTGCACATCGCGGGGTGACCTGAGGGACACCTGGTTCTGCAAAGGGACCTGTCAGGGACACCGGGAATTCCCGATGTCCCTGCTGGACACGCGGCTCTGCAAAGGGACCTGTCAGAACACCGGGAATTCCCGATGTCCCTGATGGATACGCGGCTCTGCAAAGGGACCTGTCAGGGACACCGGGAACTCCCGATGTCCCTGTGAGACATGCGGCTCTGCAAAGGGACCCGCGGGGTTCCTGAGGACCGAGGAGGGATGGGACACTGCCCRGCCCCACAGGGACACGGCACAGTCTGGAAGGAGCTGCACGAGGAAGGGGATTTGGGGACAGGGCGTGACGGAAGAGCCGGCTGCAGGTCGGTGCAGTTCCCCCCTCCCCTCTGGGCTCGGTTCCTCGGGGATTTGAGGCCTGCTGGGCTGTGGGGACACTTGGCTGGGGGATGCTCAGAGCCCCACGGGTGCCACAGGGACATTTTGGGACAGCCACACCGGGCTGTGCCCCCTGGGAGAGGAGGAACCCCTCCAAAACCTGCAAATCCAACATCAGCACCTCCTGCTCGCTGACGGGACCCGGGACCCTCCTGCTCCAGAGGGAAATGAAAGTCCCAGCTCCTGCCCACAGCTGGGAAATCTTCTGGGAACAACACCAAACCCCAGGGACAGGCAGAGACCTCCCCACCCTCAGTGCCACCACCCCTGGAGGAGCTGGGAGCACTTCATTTACTGCTGAATTCTTCCTACAGCATCCCCCGAGCTCACCCCAGGCCTCCTGACAATGCAACTGGGCCACAATTAAATACCTTTTTTCCCATTAAATACCTTTTTTTTCCCATTAAATATATTTTTTTTTCCCACTGAATACCTTTTTTCCCTATTAACTCCCCTATTTTTCCCATTAAATACCTTATTTTTCCCTTTCCTAGCTTGACTTGAGCACTTGGAGCTGATGTGGGCAGTGCAGGAGCAGCAGAACTTTCCYTTCTCTCTTTCCAAGGTGTCTCTAATGGCAAAGAAAAGCTGCAGGTTTATTTAAAATACAGATCAGAGCTCTGGCAAACTGCAGGGCTCTAACTATCACAGTCATTTCTTTATATAAACTAAAAGAATTCTTGCAGGCCCTCCATGAAAAAACGCAGAAATAATGAAATATTTGGGTTTTGTACAACCAAGCTCGGTGCAGACTCATCCCTCTCTTTCCCTGAAGAACAGGATTTTTTCCCCAAAAAAATTTCCTATTTTATTTCCCTATTTTCCCAAACTTTTACAAGAAGGCAAAGGCACCTGAATTAAAAGTACTGGAATTAAAATTCCAGTATTGGAAATTTTATAGCACAGAGAAACCCCTGATTGATTGGGATCAACACAAATAAACTTTGGAAATTCCCACGTGATTAATTCATAAAAACCTCTTTTCTCCCTGCCTCTTCCCCATCCCCTGCAGAGGAAAATCCCATCTCTGTTATCATGAAAATAAAGAAATGGAGGTCTTAAAATGTTTAATAAAAACATGTAAAAACCAATGTAAAAACCATATCTGTAATATAAAAAGTAATAAATTGCTTCTCTCCAACTTCCCCCATCTGTAGGTGATACAAACTTTATATCAATATCTATTAAATTTTCAGAATTAAATTTTAGAAAGCTTCAAGCTTTCCCATCATTGCTCATTTATGATTTTGACTCTTCTGAAGTGAATGAGGCAACAACCAGCCCAGTTGTTGTGCAGGAAATGGTTCCACACAATCTGTAAAATTMAAATTTTCATGTCAGATGATTCAAACCTTCCTCCTGCTCCAGTCCCAAAGGGTAAAAATCCCACAGAAAAATCCAGATCCCAAAGTTTAATTGCCTTAAAAGCCAGAAAACAAAGATATTTTAAATTTTTCCTCTGAATTACAACAAATATGCAGTAGGTTTTTAAACACCCACCTCAGTTTTAATTTTACCTCACTTGAGGATTTTATTTTTCACCTAAAAATTCATTTTCCAACCTCCCTTTTTATAATTAGAGAGGATTTACTGTGGCCAAGGTTAAATGAAGTGAATGAACTCAACTCCCACCCTGCAATGGCAATATTTGGGTTATTTTTGGATTATTAATCCATAACAGCAGCACCTGAACAACTGAATTTTAATGATATTAATGAATCCGTTTCTTAAATTGGTTTATGGTTTAAATCAAGCAGTCAGTAATTAAACAATCCAATTAAAAATAAGAGGTATTTCTTTTAAAAAGAGGGTTTTACAAGAATTTCTTCTTCTGGGCAATAATGTAACCAAAATGTACCTGAAACATCTGCATCCTTCTGCTGTTTATTTTTATTTAATACTGAAAAGAACTGAAAGCAGGTAAAAAATACAATGCAAAACTTTTGAAACCCCAAGGAAAAGCAGCTCAGAATTCCCTTGGCATGGATGGATGGCTTGGAACTTCCCTTGGAACTGCAATCCCTAAAATCCCTGCCACAAAATTCATTTAGGAATGTTTTATCCTGAAATTCAGATTTCAGGATTTAAATACAACTGTATTTAAAACCTGGTGAAAACAAGGAATAAAAGAGCTTTTCCACAATATTTTGCTTTGTTTTCTGTTTAGCACCAGGATGCTCAGGGATAAAAAATCCATAAAAAATCCCACACCAGGATGTGTGGGATAAAAAATGGAATTAAACACCTCTCCCATCCCCTCCAAATGGAATAAAACACCCCAAATATTCTTTTTTTTAGCTCTCAGATGCATTAAAAACCTCGACTTTGATTTGGTTTTATTCAGAAATGGATGAACTGTGCAAGAAAGGGCCACAGAWTGATCCCAGATTTGTTCTATGTACAGATATTTAACATTTTGCTGGTAACATTTGAAAGCTACATAACAAACCTTGTCAATAAAGCTGGTAATATATTTATAATATGAAGAGAATGCAGCCAGTTTTAGGTGTGAAACAGAGAAAATGAAATAAAACTCATAAATTAAAAAATATATTTACAGATCAAGAGCTTTGGGCAGAAAAAAAATACATGAGATATTCTCTTATTTWAAATATCTTTGTCAATTTTACACATCAAATGCTACAAATGCTGTTTGCTCCTTCCAACAAAGCACATTCCTAAGTATTTTAAATAAAAAAAATCCTTTTACTGCTGAATGTTCTGGTCAGTGACAAACCTGAGGTGCTGAAATGATCTGAAATCATCTATTAAACATTYATCCTAACAAATCTGYATYCCCACAACTGTGAGGGAAATATTTKRTATAATACATGTACACAAATAAATGTACTTTAGAGGCTCAAGCTCCTTTTTTTGTTGCATTTTCAGCACTTCCAGTTTGATAAATTTTGTTTTAGGGTAATTGAAACAAGTCTGGAGAGGTGCAGAAACACCCAAACTGCTCAGCTTGGGGCTTAAATTGTGATTTCAGCAGGGGCAACCCCAGTTAAAGAATATTAATGGTAATAAAAATTGAAAATCATGAAGAGAGGAACAGTTAATTCCCTTGTTTTCTCATYCTTGTAGCCATCASTGGCACCAGAATGGAAACCCAGCTSAAAATGAAAGGAAATAATTCATCCTTTGTGCCACCCAAGGATTCCCATCTACAGAAATTCTCCCTCCTGTGCCCCACAAAATGTTTGCAGTGTTTTTTTTTTACAACAAGCCAGTACCAAATATTGAAGCAGCACTTTGAAGGTACCCAAAAAAGTGAATTACTGCTGCACAGTCACACTGGTCCTCACTGCAGGGCCTGCTGCTGCTCTTTCTCTTTCTTTGGCAATTTCCATCTCTATTTTGGCTTTGATTTTATTCCAGTCCACTTCCAGCTGCAAGAAGAGGAAAATTAAACACACAGAGCTCAACATCAGAGAGAAACAGGTTCAGTTATTCAATTAAAAATAGAATTATGAAGTGTGGAGTAGCCAAGCTCATAAAGATTTGAAGGCACAGCTGAGCTCTGACTGAGCTTCCCCCTTTAAAATAAACCAAGCCTGAGATATAATATAGATATTATTAATAAATCTCATTGTGCCTGGCAATAAAACACAAAAATAACCTGCTTCTAGTTCAATACCATGACATCAGTGTYCTGTTACTGAAAATTCAGCCCTGCATCATTAATTTAGGAGGGATGTCTCCTCCAAGGAAGCTGATAGGGTATYAAAGCAACAGGAATCAGATTCCTGCTTGGAACTGCCCTCCTGCATCAATAAATGTTGGAGTTTTAACCCTGGCACTCCTCCAGCTGCAGAGAATTGGCATTTCCTGGCTGTGTYTGGGGGCAGTGAAACCTCAGGCAGTGCACACAGCACAACATCACAGCATAAATGTGGCTAGAAAAGTTGTTTCTTCCTCAAAAAAATGCTGGAGAAGGGGAAAAAAATGGATCATGGTGCATTTGGTGATCATAAAAAACATCAAAAATGTCATTGTGCAGTTCAGTTTATTGCTGGAGAATTAAAACTGTCAAAGGTGGGATGGGAAGGGCTGCAAAGGGGATTTTCTGCTGTAATTAAGTRATGGAATAACAGGGGAGATTCTCTAAGAGGGAAATTAAATACCCACATTCTGAGGTGAAAATAGAATAATAATATATTAATATTATATATATACTATTAATAATATATTAATATAATAGAGGCATTGACTGGGTCCAGGATTCTCAGGGTCTGTGTAAGGTATTAAGAACCTGATCTACAAAATAATCACAATTTTAGATCCTGCCTGGCTGCAGAAAAGAGAGGAAAAAATTCCTGATTTAAGCCTGAAGAGGTTTTAAGGTTATGAGAGGGAAAACTGAGACCCTTTTTTATCCCTGAGAAGGAACAGCAGCACAAAAATCTTGYTTTTCTTATCAATTTCTTTCTGATTTTGCTTCATGAGTCTGACAGGTTGCAGGAAGAATTTAATTGTAACTCAAAATTCACATTATGTGGATCCCTCCTGCTCTCAGGTCCAGCACAGAGCACCTGGGTGTGGAAAAGGACTTTTTTCCCTCCAGAAATCTCCTGAGTGAAACCCAAATTTCAATACTGAGCAAGCTGAGGAATCATCCTGCTCACACCTTGCCACTGCCAAGGTGGAATTCCTTAGGAATCCTCATGGAATCTACAGCTTTTGAAGAAAATCTGGATTATCTCCTATGTCTAYCAGGGAATTGAGGTGATTTTTGCTCTAGCATGGGTTTTACAGCACACACACTTCCTGCACAGCAGCTGGGAAAGCTGCAGGATAAAAATGCTTGGAATCTGTGCTTTATTTTTCTGTATTTCTTTATTTTTCTGTATTTTTTNCCAATTAAATGACAGTGGAATGGTTCATGAGGGGCTGAATTTTGTGCTTTATTTTTCTGTATTTTTCCTGTATTTCTTTATTTTTCTATATTTTTTTTTCAGGTAAATGACAGTGGAATGGTTCACGAGGGGCTAAATTTTGTGCTTTATTTTTCTATATTTTTTTCTGTATTTCTTTATTTTTCTGTATTTTTTCCTGTATTTCTTTATTTTTCTGTATATTTTTTTCAGGTAAATGACAGTGGAATGGTTCATGAGGGGCTGAATGTTATTTAGGAAATGAGAATCCTTCAAAGTGCTAAAAGCTAATTGCCTTCCATTAGAAATCCAGCTTTATTCCAAGTGTTCTGGGCAGTGTCCAATGGAAGGATGTGAATTCCCAGCTCAGCTSTTCCCTGCTCCCTCAGCTGCAGTGAATAAAAGGATTTCACACAATTTAAAGGCGTTTTTAAATCACTTTTCCCTCAGAATTCTGAGGAATAAGGAGGGGAAAAGCAGGAAGGACACAAGGGGAATGGTGCCTCTCCTGAGGGAAATGTGTGGGAATATTCCAGTGGCATCCAAGATCCAGCTTCTGAACTTCAGGATGTGTGAAATRCCAATAAAATTATTTACTGATGATGCAGAGGGTTTCCAATAAATGTATCTTGAACTGTTTATGGCATTTATCAGAATGGTTTGCAGTTCCTAAATATCCAGATTTCCTCAAGGTTCATTACTGTTTCAATCCATAAAATGCAACAAAAATGTGGGAAATACTTGAAAGACTCATGGTGAAGTTCAGCTCCCTGGTTAGAGAAAACAACTGTGCCTTGTTTGATATCACTTGTGTGATCTTTACCAGATATTAAATGTATAAATATTGTGAATATTCAAATAAAACCCAAAATATCCAGTTATGCCTGGCCAAGCAGCTCAAAACCTGTCCCAATTCCACATTTGTGAACATAAATGTGCAAACCCATCCCACCCTCCCACATCTGCCATGGTGGGAAGCAGCAGGAACAACCCACTCACCCCTTCTGCATATTGCAAAAACCTTTGGTTGGTTTCCTTCTTGCCAAAATCCTCCAGGAATTTCTGTCTGTAAGCCAGCACSGTGTCCACGTGTGTCCTGTGCTTCACTGCCAGCTCCAGGGCTCTGCAGCACAGCAGGAATAAATCACTCTGGGGAAATGCTCTGGCATCACCAAAATCTTGCAGAAGCTCTGAGGGTGAGGGCAGAAATCCCAAATCCAATCCCACATCAGGATCAGGAGGTTAAAAGTAGCCAGTGGTGAAAAATAYCCAATAATTATTCCCACTGACAACCTCATCACATCATTAATTTGACCCCAAAWGGGTTTTTATTTCAAGGGAATGCAGAATATTTCAGTTTAGATGAGAAAAATAATGTTTAATAACTTTTATCCAATCGGAAATAGGTTCTGAACACTCATAATACACATTTATGATCTATTCTATATGATATTTATACCTAATGCAGAATATTTCAGAGTTTAGACAAGAATAATAATGTTTAATAATTTTTACTCAGTCAAAAATATGCTCTGAACACTCATAATACCCATTTATTATATATTCTATATAATATTTATAAATATGKTATAGGTGGAAAAGATCAGACATTGGATTAATTGAATTCATTACCCACATTTGGTTTCTTCTCAATGCCTGAAGAACACTGATATTTGATATCCAGAGTTTTTAGATGATAGAAYAAAGGAATATTCTTTTCCTAATATCCAGGTTAAACCTCCCCTGACACAGCTTCATAAGGAAACAAAATTACAGATTTGTGGGATAAAATCAACCTTTTGCCTGAATGTAAGAATATAACAGGAGAAATCAGGAGTAAACAACTCAGAGGATTCTGTCACAAAACGTGGGGGTTYTGTTTAAAGGAGAAATTCCTCCTTTGTTTTCTCAGCCTTAATTCCCATTTTCTCCACCTACACAATGCTGGGAGCCTGAGTAGCCACAGTTTTATTTTTAGCAACAAGACATTTTAAAGCAGCCCAAAATCTCCAGCCAGTCTGGGGCATTACTGAGGGCTAGCACTCATGAGAAAGCAAAATGTTATTTCAAAATGCTTCCAGGAATATTTTGGGCTCTAATCACCAAATATTTGTATTTCCTAAACCAAAATGCTGGGGTTTTTTTAATTGTCAGGCTATGATTTAATTTGGTTTTTTTCTTTTTTTGAAGTTGTGGGTGATTCAAAGATTAAAAATGAGTCAGCAATAAAACATCTGATGGGAATAATTAGGAAAAACTTATTTTAATAGGAAAAAATCCTACCTTTCCCAGTTGTAAAGGTTAATGTTGACTTGGATAGCCTGRTAAACCAGGCCTGCCTGCAGCAGCAGGGTCTCAGCCTCCTGCGTGCTCCCACTGAACAGCAGCATGTGAGCCAGCCTGGACTCCTTGGATGGCAGCTCCTTGATGGAATTGATGTACTGCACTTTGTCAATCTGCTCAGGAGGGGGACAGCAAGGAAATGAATCCATGATTTTGGTTTTGTAGCAGTTTAACTGGGATTGGAGTGGATGTTGGATTCTGGGGCTGCTCTCACCTCGCCGATGGCTGCGTAGGCAATCTCAGCTGTGCTCATGTCCTTGTTGGCCACTGCCATGGCAGCCAAGCAGGCCCAGAGGGTCTGATCCTGAAATTCAAAATACAGACAGCTTGTCCAGCTTCAAATGCTCATCGTCAGGCTGCAAATGACTCCTCAGAGCAGCTACACAAGGCCTGGAATGATGTGTAATTATCATTTCTCTGTGTGTCATTTATGGCACTGTGGTCTAAGTCTCTTATTAGGAAATTATTAATGATTTCTCAGGACTAGGAATTAGAAAAACTTAATGGTAATAATAACATTACACCTTTTTATTATTATTATTTTATTACTTTTGTTGTTTCTGTGAGAGTTTTCTTGGGTATTTGGCACAAGCTTGAGGAAACCCCATGAACTCAGAATGCAGGAAGGTCCTAAATGACATTTTGCTGGATTTTCAAGTGACAACATGACAAAGACACCCTAATAAACCATGCTTTAATATAGTTTAATTGCAGTTTTCCTGTCTATTCAGACAGGAAAAATGCAATTTTGGACTTGCTAGTCCAGGAATTRAAGTGGTTTTAATGTTTTTGTTGGGTGTGTTCAGTAACAAATATGGAAATAAAGCCTTTGCACTGTGAAGGTTTTTAGAAGGATCTCTCTTGATTGAAATCATAATTAACAGCTGCACTGAGGATGTTCTAAACACATTTCCACATTTCCCAAGTGGCTTTTCCCTCCTGCAGGAAGCCCAGAATCTGGGAAAATTCAGATTACTCAGAGAATCAAACCTAAAATCTTTGTCACAWTCTCTTCCCACTTCCCTTTTATTCAGAAAATCAGGTGATAAAATGCTTTAATTTCATTTCATCTCCTGAAATTGCTGCTTTTTTTCCACTCAGAAATATGACCCATTTTGTTATTCCTGATTGGAAATACTTTTTACTCTCTACCTGGGCTGCCAAAATCAAAATATCCTGACTTGGATGCTTAAATCAGGTGATGTGGACAYTGCAAATAAAGATTCTGTTACAACTAATTCTAATTATGCAACACAAATTATCTGGATGTGCATTAATTTAGTAATTGGTTACACAGATATCTGAAATACACATTTTAGGTCAGGATAAAAGTGCTAAACTTTTCTAGGAATAACTGGGAAGGAAGGTTTGAAGGGATTTTGATGTTTTTAAAACTACCACACTCACCTCATCTGTTGCTGTTGTCTAAATAAATACAAAAGAAAGCAATGGAAAAGGAGAAAAATAAAAAGAAGTGAAATAAAATATGGAAATTAACAGGTAATTGTGGAAATGCCACTTTTAATTGGTTATATTAGGGCTCAGACCTGAAAATTTAAATTTAGAACTGAATTCTGTGAGCASCTGTGTTCAATCCAGCTGGATTCTGGTGTGACTGAAAATAAGAATTATTATTTATCATGGGATTATTATGTTATAGAATTAAGAAAACCTCATCATTTTCCACGAGCAGCCAAAAAATGAGCAACAAAACAGTCTGGAAATTAACTGTACCATTAGATATGAAGAGATCATTCTTAAATAACACTGMAAACCATAAATATTCCATGGGATGCTGTGGGGGCTCTTCTTCTTTTTCTTGTTGCACCAAGGTCAGGATGGATCATACAGGGACACAAATTTGAGTTGGGACTTGGTGATTTATTGTATCTGATCTATTCTGATCTGATTATTAATCAGTAATAATCTGATTACTCTGTAAATAATCTGATCTATTGTATCTGATCATCTGATTATTTACAGACTCAGAGCCCTGAGCTCTGCCTAACAAGTCAGGAAAACGAGGCAAAATGGCCTCTAATAATAATTAAAAAAATAAAAATAATGATAAAAAATACTAACTTTTCCAAGGTCTTTTAAGCACCATTTACCCAATAGTGAGATGCCACCTCTGTTATTGATGTTTGTGACCCAATGGTGACCACCAAATGTCTGCATGTCACCATTGGGACCTTTTTCACCCAGTGACAGAAAACCACCCAAACCCAGGAAGAAGGAGGAAGAAGAAGGTGAAAAGAAGGACTTTAGACAGCACCCCAAATCCTCCATCATGCCTCACACACATTGCTATAGACTAAAACCTCAAATCTCTGTTTTCCACCCTGTGAGCTCACACACTTCCACAAACCCCACACTGAAACCTCAGCGCTCTCAATGTTGGGAGCTGTCCCAAGGCCTGAGCTCCAACGTGGTGCCCTGAGGCTCAGCCCCTTTTTAACCCCAGCAAACCCCAGCACTCCCAGCAGGCAGGCTGGCACCTGCAGGTTGCCAAATCCCATCKTTACCTTGACGAAGCGGCAGAGCCTGAGCCCATCCTCCCACCTGGAGGCAGTGACGTGCTCGTGGAGGATGGCAGGGTATGGGGACACGTGCAGGTGCACCAGCGAGCCGTCCGCCCTCCTGATGGTCACCTGGCTGCCCACAAAGCTCACGATCTGGGGGCTCCTGCTGAACTCACTGCGGGCAGCAAGAGAAACGAGTTCATGTTCATTTGGAATTGGCTGAATTCCTGAATTTAGGGTCAGTTGTTTGGGGCCTGGGATTTGGCCGCTTTTGGTTTCCGATGTTGTCAGAACGGATCTTTGCTGCTTGTTTTGTGCAAAACCTGAGTTTTGTGCAAAACTTTATGAGAAAGAATTCAAATTCTACTTTTACCTCACGATGCTGCTCTACTTTCAAACYCTGCATCATCATTTCAACCCTAAACTTTGTAATTGTCATTATAAAACCCTATTTCCTCATTTCCCAGTCAAGAACCAGGAGAAAAAAAAATTCAAATTCAGTTTTTACCTCAAGATGCTGCTCTACTTTCAAACTCTGTATCATCATTTCAACCCTAAACTTTACAATTTTCCTCATAAAACCTTTTTTCCTCATTTCCCAATCAAGAACTAGGAGAATTTTAAAAGCTTCAAGGTGAAACAAATCTTTTCTGCTTGTTTTGTGCAAAACCTGAGGTAATATTTTATGAGAAAGAATTCAAATTTTGCTTTCACCTCAAGATTTCAAACCCTGCATCATCATTTCAACCCTAAACTTTGTAATTTTCCTTTTAAAACCCTTTTTTCCTCATTTCCCAGTCAAGAACCAAGAGAATTTTAAAAGTTTCAAGGCCAGCTTTTACTTCTCCTGACCACAATTAAACAAGAAAGGAAAGAAATAAAATAATTAAAATAATTAAAATAAATAGTATTTGGATTAGAAAGGATTTGTTACCTTGCATCTTTTTCATACAGGGTTTTTGGGAGGAGATCTTTATCCACATAAACTGTGTTGGGGTAATACCAGACTGTGAACCTGGAATCCTGAATGCCACAGAGGATGTTGCAGGTGTCATTCCAGGCCAAGCTTTGCACCATTGTCCCTTCATTTACAGACAATAAATAATTGTAATAAATAAAGAAATAGCTAAATGAAGAGATAAATAAATAAATARGACATTTGGAGGAGAAACTTCAAAATAAAGGGAATKYTAACAGCATTTYYRGTTGCTTTTCTAGGGTTTTAACCCCAAATTCATAATATTTAAAAAGCTGCTTTGCATGGAACTGACAGAAGAATTATCAGAATTTAGATAAAATTTACAATTGTTTCTACCCCTATMATATAAAAGCCACAKTTTWWWWAARAATTCAATTTCAYTAKTAATTATGCARAATCTTGTCTCTTRTATTAAATAAAAWTTTATTCCCCTCCCAGCATCTTCCMAAACATCAATTTGAATTTTTCTCACCTATTTTGACAATTTTCTGCTCCTTCCCAAACCTTTTCACTGAGGTGATGAAAAGATCTCTGTTCTTATCAATAAAAGCCACTTTTCTCTCACTTGTCAGCCCTTTCTGGTCCAAAGCAATCTCCACAATCTCTGTCTGAAAAGATAACAGAGAATCTCTGATTTTTGCAGATTTTATATCTGGGTATTCAATTTGATTTTTTTTCCTARAAAAAGGCACAAAATTCTTTGATAAATTGTGTTGGAAAAACACTTTGTGTGTGATTTCTCTGTGACCATGGGGTCAGAATTAAGATTATTTTAAAGTCCTTTCCAACCCAACCCATTCCACCATTCTGATTTTATAAACTGAATTTTATGAAGATTAAAACAATTCTGAAGACATTAAAGTATTAAAAGCCAGCTGAAAAGCTCCTTTCTATGAAGATTTAAAAACATTTAATGGGTTTTTAGTCCCATTAGTGAGGAAAACAATTAGTGATTCTTAATTTCTGAGTAAAATAAAAAGATGAAAGCCTTCACTTACCTTGTGGGTCAGAGGTTTTCCATCACCAAGTGGCTTCCCAGATAAAGCTTCAAATATGTAGATGACTGAAGGAAAAGAATTCTACAGTTTATTAATTAAAAACAGAAGTTCCTAATGGATTTTTCCAGTGATTCCATTCTTTTTTGGGTGTAATTTAGTGCAAGTGGGTAAAATATTCTGTGTGGGCTTTGCCAGTGATTTTCACACAGTGGTGGAAAAAAAATCTTGTAAAAACCTGAATTTTCACTTCCTCTCCCTGTTTTTCATTTCCTGTCTCAAGTGGGGCTTTACAGGAACAACWCCAAATTGTGATCTAAGTCTGCACCCAGAATTTAAATAAATCCACATTTCCAATTTCAGATTGACCCAATTTTAACCCACAATTTAATGAATGGGRATGTTCAGAAAGAGAGAAAACTGAAAAATCCCATCAGGGAGTTAGAACTTATTCAAGTATTTTCTGTAAATATTCCATGGATCAACTGGAATTTCAACACCAAACCATTCTCTTGAAGCTTTTAAATTAATTTTAAGCAAGACCCATAACTTGAATTAATTTTTCTAATAAACAGATGTATTTTTATCCCAAATAAAGCAGAATTTACCCTTCTCATCAGCTTTGTCCTTCACTGCCAGGGTGTCATTGCTCAGGGACACTGTCCTGGCATTTAAAATGTCTGTCCTCATGCCTGGGTATTTTGGAGAGGAAATCAATCTGCCTTCATAGGAATATAAATAAAGTCCTCCACCATCCACAAGAAGAAAATGCCTAAAAAGAAAGAAAAAAACCCCAACAACAAAGAAGTAAATCACTAAATAATATGAAAAATGGTTTTTTCAACAATGGCAAAGTCATTGYTTAACATCCTGCAACTTTCTTCCAGTTTCCATCACTCCTAAGCTTTACATTTTCAAGATATTCTGCAAGTTCTGCATGGAAAAATTTGTTTTAATGTGTTATCTTTTTCCAGGAGAAATATTTGTCATGTGAAATATTATTATATATTATTATTTTATCTGGGTATTTTTAATTTCTGAMATTTCAATTTGATCTCATTTCATTATATATATTTATATAATAAATAAATTTATTATAACTGTAATAAATTATTAATGAATATAATTATAATACAGATAATAAATTTATTTAGTTATTTATTTATTGGATAGTTATATTATGTTCATAATTAGTATTTTAAGAAGTCAGGTACCTTTCTGCTTGGAGAATCAAACTCACAGTTCCTTCCTTCAGGTCAAAGATCAAYGGAGTGTTCCAGTTCTTTGTCCTGCAAATATCAAAAAATCAGTATTAAAGCCACTGATTTCCACATATTTCAAACACAAAGTTGGATTCAGCAAGCAAAACAGACATTTCTCATCATCAAATATTCCTAAAAGGGAGCTTTTCCAACTTGAAGCAGCATTTAGGAAAGCAAGGAGCACTGAGAAGCACAAAATATGATGGAATAKCACTTTTGCCTTTATTGTTTCATCCCTTCACACCAGCAGCAGCTGGCCCAGGAGTCCTAAAAACCAGCAAAATTATATTTATATGGATTATTTTATTTTAAAAATATTTTTAAAATATTTTTAAAATATCTGTGAGTCATTTACAGTGATCTGCAGTCTTGTTCACCGAGCAGATATCCCACTGAATATTTTAATTAATTAAAAATAAATMATGATTGTGCTTGCAATGCAGTTTCTGCCCCTCTTTTCTGAGCCATGTGAGGAAGAGGAACTTGCTGTACTCACGAGAACACATAGCACTGCAGGGAAGTGGAAACCACCAAATATCCATAATTCAGGGAGGCTTTGATGACCCTGTCCCGGAATTCCAACAAATCCACAGCATCATTGAGGACATTGTGCACCTGAGCAAGGGAAATGGCCATGGAATCAAAGAGCAGAGCTGAAATTAGCATTAATTAATGAAATTATCCTGCTGARAAAAAAAATTGAGATGGAGGAGGGCTGAAAATCCCCATTTTCAGATTGGTCAGTTGTTGGTTATTTGAATATTTGATATAAACACATTAATGTTTATTGTACTGTTGTTTAAATAAATGTCAGTGTTTATTTAAATTATTAAATACATTTATTTAATCAATAAAATTATTTCAAGAGACACTTTTTTTTATCAAATGTATTGTAACTTCATCCAAACAGTCCAGCAATATCCAGGASTGGGATGAAGATGTTGCAGAATTTGAGTGATTCCACACTTGGAAGCACAGGAAATTCAGGAGATGGGCTGGTTGTGGGTTTGTTATTCTGCTTYAAATCTGCTCAGGAAAATCAGAATTTGCCTCAAATCAACAGGGATTTTTCAGCTCAGAGATTTTAGGGAGTTAAAAATCCAAAGGGGGACCTTAAACAATAAAATATCCTGTTTTTTTAATTGGGATTTTGGGGTTTTTTTGGAAGGTGTCACCATTCTGAAGGTGGCAACTTCCTTCTGATGCTCTCACTATGGACCAATAGCAAAACAATTATTCCAAAAGCCTAGAAACCATTCCCAAAGATGTATTAATTGCTGTGCCCACCACAGCATCACTAATTAAATCTGTCATTTTAATAATCAGGAAAAAAAATCCATCTGCAAGTTTTTGATAGATTTTGTAGGATTTTCTAACATGATACATAGGAGTAAAATCCCTGTAAAACAATGAGAATGAAGATGAGTCAGGGTCAGCTGCACTTCCTCACTCCCTGCATGTTCAAAAAGGGAATTCAAATCCCATGGGGATCATTCCCAAGCCCATCTGCTGCGAGTCGGTGTCTGGGAATGAGGGGAAAAATTGGGAATTTGGGGCTGATTGGAGCTGGGTGTTCCCAGACACTGACTC
>CADDXX010001179.1:47168-69946 GCA_902810485.1 Alauda arvensis | reverse complement strand
GGGATACATGGACAGAGGGACAGGGACGTGGGGATATGGAGGGGCGTGAACACGGATACGGGGACATAGGGGACATAGGGGACATGTTGGCATGGGACACATGAACATGAAGGAGGGGGACACACAGACACACGAGGGCGCAGGGACAGGGATACACAGGCATGGGGACCTGCAGACATGGGTGTGCACATACCCACATGTACATGTGTGCTCACACGCGCACATACGTGTACGTGCTGACACACATGAATGTGTGCACACACACGTGCTCGCAGACCTGTGCACGTGCACACACGGGTGCAAACACATGCACACCCACCCCTCCTCACCTGCTGAGCGATGCACACGCCCCTGCTGGGTGTGCTACAGGCACATGCACACACACAGAGAGCTGACTCTGCCCTGTACACACACACACACACACACACGCACACACACACACACACACAGAGCTGACTCTGCCCTGTACACACACACACACACACACACACACACACACATACACACACACACTTACCCTCCCAGTTCCAGTGCACCTCCACTGTGGGCTCTGATATACCCACCCTACAAGCTGGAAACCCCCCAAAACCCACAGTGAACACCAGCACCAGCCAGGCAGTGACAGGAAACCAGGTGTCAGCTTGCTGGTGGAATTAAAAATAAACCATGTCAGAGAAACATGAATATGGCCCTACATGTGCCATGGTTGGATCCTGCAGCAGGGAGCTGTCAGGGCTGGCCGTGGCCCAACCATGCTCTAAATAATGGTTTTCTGCCTTTAAATGCTGCAGAATTCAACAGAAAGACTGAGGAGCATCATCATCCTGTGGCTGAGCTGTTCCACATACACACACACATGTGTTTTCCAAACTATCCTACTCCATGACCTCCTAACCCCAAGATATTTCCCTCCTAACTCTCTTGAGTCACTTTGAATTTGCCCCACCATAGTCAGGGCTGTGGCCAAAGGAAACTGCCCATACCGTGGATCTTGGTAACAAAAAAAAAAAGAAATTTATTGAAAGGAATGCAGATGTTGGTCTCCTGCCATCTTYCTCTCCTCCACATTTTAGAGGTTTGATTTCAGAGTTGAAAGTGTTACACTGGGATATTGGGGGGAAAGACTGCAGATCCCCTCTAGGGAAAGGGGTAGGAATGAAGTGAAAATACATCCTTGACAGCAGAAATCTCTCCCAATCAATCAGCCAGATTTACCACTACCTGCAGCAGAAATTGCTTCTTTCATTATGTTTTAAAATAATKAATTCCATTTATCAGAGTAAAATGAGAGGAAACAGTCAGTGAGAACACCTTTGGGCAATTCCTTGGGGAAGGAGAGGTATGGGAGTGAGAAAGTGCAGTCGTTCCTTAGGAAGGGGGCCTTTGAACACACATTACCAGGGATTAGGGAAAGCTCTGGAGGGGATTAAGGTTTCACTAAAAGGCTCCTTCTCACCAGCCTTCAAAGCACTTTTTTCTCCGGAGCCTGGGAAGGCCAGATCTGCATCCCCTGTAGGTACCAAAGATCAGACCCAGCTGCAGGCACCTCCCAGCTCTCTCCCAGTGATCCCAGCCTTGCTGTGTCCCACCACTGAGGAAACTGCAGGCCCTGCCCTCCCAGCTCTCCTTCCCAGTACGTGAGCAGGGCAGCAAAACCCCTGGGAGCAATGTGGAATGGGCTTTGCCAGGCTGCTGGGGGAGGCTGAAGAGCTGGGAGGTGCCATTAGATGGACACAAGAGGCTGCAGGCTGCCCTGCSTCTCTATTTTAGCATCTTGGAGCASGGGAGGAATGATCCCAAAGTGGCACAGGAGCAGATGCTACAATTTGGAGAGACAGGAGAAATGTGTTTTCCCACTTAAACAAACAAGAGACACCAAGGACTGGACAGCCTGTGAGGGCTCATTGKGGCCTTTCAGGAGTTAAAGGGAACTTGTGAAAATGATGGGCAAAGTTCTTTTTATATAGACAGATAACGATTACTCAAGGGGAGATGGTTTTAAACCAAAAAGAGGGAAGACTTACACTGGATATTAGAAGGAATTTTTCCCTGTGAGGGTGGTGAGGTGCCCAGAGATGCTGTGGCTGCCCCATCCCTGGATGTGTTCAAGGCAGGTTGGACAGGGCTTGCAGCAAACCTGGGCTAGCAGAAGRTGTCCCTGCCCATGGCAGGGGTGTGGAATGAGAAGAGCTATGAGGTCTCTTCCCACCCAAACAATTCTGGGGTCCTCAAACTCCCGTGGACTCTCCTCAGTGGTTCACAGCCATCTGCACACACTGCAGCAGGATTCCTCTTACCATGCAGGGATTTATTTCCAGCCAGCTTTGGAGTCACTGAACTGCTCCATCCCTCCAAGTCCCTGTTCCAACACACACAGATCCCCTCACACACACAGATCCTGTGCACTGTGGTGACTGACACCACCATGTCACACCTTGCTGACACACTGAGGGGGTGGAGGGATGATTCCTGCCCAGCCAGAAACAACACCAGTGGGACTAATTTTGGTCCTCAGAGGTTCAAACTCACCATGTGGGTACATGGTGAGTACCACTGGCACTCCCTGTGACCCTGTGCATTCCCTTTGCACCCTCCCTTCCCTGCTTGCACCATCCATCCTCCCACAAGCACACTCCTTACAAGAGCTGGCTTGTGTAGGGACACAGACTTCAGTGCCATCAAGGGACACTGAAGAGAYCCCAAGGCTCATTGTGGCCTTTCAGGAGCCTGTTCTGAGCTGCAAAGGGGCCTGTCAGTAACATTTGGGAAGAGTTCTGACCCCACCATCGGGACCTCCAGTCCCATCCCTTACACAGCTCTGTGCAAACTTCTCACGTCTGAGGAGAGGTTGCACAAAGCAATCCACACGTTTGTGCACAGCCTCCAGAAGAGGTTAAAGCTGCTTTCTAAATCCTCCTCCAAGGGATTGCAGTCTCATTAGGATGCACACACAGAGGCAGGGGTGTTTCCAGCCCTGTGTTTTCTCCACCACCACCACCTACACTCTCAGCAACACGAACACCCATGGATCCCAGTTCCAGCCAGCTGGGTGCAGCAGGTTTTACAGGTATGCAGCAAACCTCCTGTTCCCTCTCTGCCCAATCCTCCCACACGGAAAGAAACTCAAAACTATAAAATAACACTGACTCCCAGCTCTCAACAATTCCAAGAATTGCTAATTGCCAATTCTAATTCAAAGGAAGCTTCCRAACCACCACTTTAGGAGCAGTGTTTGGGAAGCTTCAGCAGCATTCCTGAAGTGACAAAGGTTTCCTGGCCCCGAGGGAAGGCAGCTGGGCCAGGTGGGGAGGGAGAGGTGACACCCCCATGGCTGCGTTGAGCACGGGCAGTGGGACAGGATTGGTTCATCCCAAGGAACTGGGAAGTGGCCCAGCTGAGCCGAGGCAGGCAAGGATGAGACAGGGATGCAGGGAGACAGATGGTTGTGCGCATTTATTTTCCTTTGATAAAAATGGTGTATGCAAATTACACAGCCATGGAGGCTCCTGGGAAACACCACCCTGCTGGTCCTGGGGAGTCTCTTGGACAGCCAGAACATCCAAACACATCGGAATGGAAGGGGGGTGGAGGATGGATCTGAACTGGGAAGAGCATGAACTTCCAACATTTTCCAGTGAAGCAAGAAGACCGTTAATTTTCCATTTCCTTTTTAGTTTTCACACTTATAGAAATGAGCCCACTGAGCATGGGAATCAATACCCCTGGACACTTCCGACCAGGAACCACATGACTTGGGCAGAAACACACCTTCCTCTGCACAGCACCTTCAACTCAAACTCAAGAACAGCACACGCGGTTGCTGCACATCCCCGGACTCTGTTACACCACCCCCAGAGTGTAAAGAGGCCACACTTCAAATGCAGGTTTTGCACCCATTAACCCTCTACCAGGAGATTGGAGGCACCTGTGAGTGAGGGACACGGGCTCGGTTCATCCCAGGAAACATTAAGACAAATGACATCAGAAATTCTCAGGTAATTTCATTTTTTCTTTTGATCCATTCCCAATAAGATGCTGAGAGAAATAACCAATCCCCAAACTTGGCTCAATTTTTTAAATATTTGCCTGAAAGGAGGGCTAGGGAAAGGAATCATGTACAGTTAAAATCAAGCTACTCAAAACACAATCATTCAGGTAAGTAACTAGAAGTATCGCCTCTACCATCTAGAGAGAGAGAGAGAAGAGTGTCTGAGACAGGGCATATTTAGGAAAAAATACACATCTGAAGTCTCTGTGGCCACGATGAGAACTGGAATCCACATACAAGCCAGTTAAAGAGCATTTCAACATGAAATCTTAACTTAGTAGGAAGGTCAAGGGTTAAGCTGTATCTTTTTTGTTTTAAATACATGGACAGCTGTCAGATATGAAAATGATGGCGGGCTTTCCGGAAAGATCCCCTGTGCATGTGTATGGATGCATGTGCTGACATCTGCGGGACAGCAGGACAGAGTTTAGGAAGGCTGGGAGCCCAGCAGTCTCTCGATAGCTGCGTTGATGTCCCCGCCGGTGGCGATGAGCGCCTGCAGATTGGCCTCACGGTTGATGAAGCCCATGGCATTCAGCTGCTCCAGCTGCTGTTGGAATCGCACTTCGGGACTCTGCGCCTGCGAGGGAAAGGACAGAGGCCTTGGAGTCAGCACAGACAGCGTTCCAACACGGGCAGTGCCAGCCATGGCAGTGCAGGAACCCCACGCTCAGCTTCAGGCTCATGTGGGGACAAGTCTCCACATCCCCYTGGGGGAAGGATCCCCAGCATGCTTAAACCTCTCCAAGGGTTCAACACCCAAAGAGTCAGCCTGACCCCAGCACCAAACCTGGCCTAGAGCACCACAGCCACAAGTGACTGTTGGGGAYCCCTGAGTGGGGTGAGTGGGGAACCCCCTGGAGAACCTCCCTGCCCGTGGCAGCACCCGCTGGGCACTACGTACTTGAGAGCTTCCTCCGGCCAGCAGCTGGATCATCTGCTGCATGAGCTGCTGTTGAGGGTTACCACCCCCAGCTGGAGAGGCACTGGCCGGCGTCGAAGCGGAGGGAACGGGGTTCTCCGGGATTGTGCTTCCTCCTGTGGAGGACGGGGGCATCCGGGGCATGCCAAAGGAGCCGAGGCTGCAGAGGAAGGCAGGGCATGCTCAGGGTGACACTGGCACTCTGGGCAGCCAGCAGGTACCACCAGGATGACCCTCACTGAAGGCCCTGCTACAGGGCAGCTCTGAAAAGTGAACAGCCTGCATCCATGTTCTGGTCAAACATGGCACTGAGAGTGAGCAAAAGTAACAGAAGCCTGCAGAGAACTGCTGTGATGGAGCACGACCCATGGTGACAGTGAGCAAAGAGCTGAGGGTTACCAGGAGATCAGCCTGCCCCAGCACACCCACCCAGCCTTGTGTCTGAGTCTGTCCATCTCATACTGTYCTCCAGAGATAAAGTTCTTGAGTTCAGTCCACACCAAATGCAAATAAAGGATGGGGCAAGGATCAAGTGCGTTCCAAACCTTTTCTCCAAAAAGAAAGGGTCAAGGACTTCCCAGTGAACCACAAGCAAGTAGCAAGGGCTTATTAGCTTGTTCAGAGAGGCCTGCAGGCACACACCTGCACAAGTCCCCATGACAGAGCGCCCTAAGCAGATCTCCTGGATGAATCCACAGCCAGTTCTGCCTGCTGGCACTGGGCACAGCAGTTCTGCCTGCATGGCCCCACTCTGGAGCACTCCATACCTTGGCACTAGTCCAGGGGCCTCTGTCTGCAGCGTCTGGAGTCCCTGCTGGATCTGGAGCAGGGCCTGCATGGCGCGGGGGTTGGTGAGGATGGACAGGGAGTCCGGATTCTGCATCTGGGGACCAAGGCAGAGAGACACCAGGGTACCAACCAGTGAGAGCTCAGGCAGCCAGAGCTCCACCACTGTCACACCTCAGCCAGCGCCAAGCTGCGCCTCTTGTGCTTGGCCAGCGCTGGCCTTTGTGTCTGGATCCTCCTCTGAGGCTCCAGACTGCAGGGCTCACCTGCAGGGACACTCACAAAGCTCACATCAGGTTTCCTAAATGAACTGTGTGAATCAGATTAGAACTGAGTACACATGCCTTTGGACTCTGATTTACCTGAGAACCAGCTGCTGTAATTTTCGTAAACTCAACAAAGYGAGAGATGTCTACACAGGGGTTCCAAATAGCTTAACAAGCCTAATCTGGAGTCCACCTTTCAGTAATTCAGATGAGTTCATTCAAACTACCTTGTCTAACCAAGTTCTTCCTCCTTGTCTCCCCTGTGCAACCCCCTTCTTTCCTCAGCCCAGCCCCCCAAGCCCACATGCTCCCTAGTGCACTCAACCAAGCAGCTGAGATCCTGCCTGTCCCACAGTGGGAGGAGAAGCTCTGGAGCCAGGGGCTGAGGGCAGCACAGGGCCAGCCAGAGGCCTTTACCTGCTGCAAGAAGACAGGGAGCTGAAGGCGGAGCTGTTCTTGAAGCTGTGGATTCCCAGCAAAGAGGGGGACATTTACCATGATCTAGCAAGAGACAGCACATGTAGGTAGGGTCAGAGGGTTGCTGCCACTTGCTGTTAAACCCTATGCAACTAAGCCATGAAGAACAGGTCAGTCATGGGGCCCCTGACTCCCTCCCTGGGCTTTCAACGTGCTCCCCTGCTAAGGGGTATCAAAATGGGACAGCTCAATTCCTGACAGCACTGTTGAACAGAGGCCACTTGGCCACGGACAAAGAGAAGGGTCACTCCCATGTCCTTTTGAGAGCCACCTCTTGTGTTAAGGGCTCTGCACATACACACAGGGCTCAGAGCTGGGGCTGCCTTCAGGCTATTGAGAAACACAACCAAACTGTGTATTCACTCTGCTCCAGTGTCTGCAAGAGGAACCAGTCTGACCCCAGCAGCAGACTGACCTCACACTGAGCTCATGGCCGGCCTGGCAACAGCAGACAACTGCAACACTTTTACCTGTGCTGCAAAGTCCGGGTTCTGGGCAAGAGTTTGCATCATGCTCCGCATGTAGGGGGCAGAGATCATATTCTGCATCAACTGAGGGTTTTCAGAAATCTGCTGCAGGAGTCCTTGCATCTCTGGGCTGTTGAACATGCCTGCAAGGGGAAGGGAAGACAAAAGACAACCCCTGATGAGCCTGAGCASCACGGCATTGCCTGAAATACAACATGACAGGTGACAGCACTGCCTGTACTCTATCCCCCAGCCAGCAGTGAACACAGCTGTGGACACCCATGGCAGTGCTCTGCTGGCCACTCTCCTGCTCTTGAGAGCTTCAAGAACTCAAGAGTTCCCCAAGGAACCGTCCAACCAGAGCATCAGAATAATTCATTTGTGTCTGCAAGTAGGCTAAAGACAAGGATAACAGCCACAGACAGGGCTCAAATGCCAGAGGAAGCCTGGGTGACCTGCTCAGCCAGCAGCATCCTCAGGCTCCTCCCTTACGTACCAGCACCGATGCTGGCAGCATTCAGCCCGAAGGGGTTGGATACAGTTGGGGTGCCCTGGGTAGATGCYGAGCCCGTGCTCCCTTCACTGCTGGGTGCCTGACTCTGGGAAGCAGGGGGTGTGGGGCTCCAGGGGTTTGGCAAGGGCTCTCTGTTCTCCGTCCGCAAAGGCTGAGAGCTCGAGCTGTCAGAATTCCCCGTCAAGGAAGAGAAAGGATTGTTGCCAAACTAAGGGAGAAAAAAAAGAAATAGATGGAATCCGTTAGTCCCAGCAAACCAACCCCTGAGCGAGTCAGGGAACAGCTGATCACATTCAGCCAAGTCCAGAATTTGCTATGATCCGCCTCCTGAGAAATTTGCAATCCACAACACACCTCACTCATGAAACACAAGGCTCAGGAGTGGCCACAGCCCTGGATTCAACTCCCAAACGCAGGGCTTCAAAACGCCCCTGTAAAACCAGCACCCAGACATACAGTAGATAATGCTGGACTGGAGTATGACTGCCCAGCCCTCTGCAGCCAGACCTGTGCTCCCTCCTCCTGCACTACCAGCCAACTGGATCTAAGCCAGCTCTGTTTTGAAGGCTCCAGCTAATCCAGGGAGCAGAGGGCAGTGCTAGCAGTGACAGGGCCTGCCTATCGGTCAGGGCTGCCATCCAGCCTGCTGGGGGACTGGAGGAGCCAGAGGAGGTCCCTCCAACACCTCAACCCATGTCACAAGCGTCACTGCATCATGTTCTCCGGCCTGGAGGGATGAAGAGCTACACTCYAGGAAAACTGCCCTGTCAGCACAGGGGACAGGGAAAGAACCCYTTCCCACACTACACCCCACTCACAGGAACACAGCCAATACCTGCTCCCTGGCWGCACTAAACATGGGCTCCTGGATGTCCGTGTACATCCGGCGCAGGGCATTGTATCCTCCTGGAATGCTCTCGAGGTTACTCAAAGCACGGTCCTGGTTCCGCATCATCTCCTGCATCATGGCAGGGTTACGAGCCAATTCCATCGTCTAGGAGAAGGAGGAAAAGGTGGAAAGCTCAGGCCCACATGCAMCATGAAAGGCCAGAGTGGATCAAGAGCCTGGTCAGCAGCCAAGACCTGAAAGTGTTAAATCTCAGTGCCCAGGAGAGAGGATAATTAAACCCTATTCACAGGCAGAGAGCAGAGAGATCATTTATCCAAGCAAAGAGAGCCCAGGGATCGAGGCTCCTCCCCAGCATTGCTCAGCTCTCTTCCTTCTCAGCCTCGGTTCAGCTCCATGAGACTGTTCTGTTCCTAAGCAGTATCAGGACATCCAAACATCCAACACCCATATGCTCCCACTCAGACTGGATGGGCTACATACAACAAATGGGAAGGTGGATCCTTCCACCCTCTCCAGACTTTTGATGGGTCTCCCCTGCATATCCAGGTCACATATGAGGAACTGTTTAAGTACAAATTATTCACAATTTAGTCCTGCAGCTCTGGAATTTCATGTATGGCTGACACGGTTGAAAGCAGAATAATCAAGAAGCAGATGGAAACTAGGCCCATTCAGCACAACCCTTTTGACAAGCCTTCCCAGGAAACAGCAGAGTCCTGCCAACAGCTATTAACACCCAGATTCTCACTGATCCCCTAGGATTTCCTCCTGATGAACCTTTGGTCTTCCAGACAACCACTCCTTTTGGACACAGGTCCTCTCTGTTCTGGGAAAAATGAGAGCCCTCTAGGATCCTTGTCTACACTAGGGCTCCCCACTGACACAGGCAGTGAAACACTCACTGTACAGCTCTGGAGTCTYTATGTAATCTGTTAAGAGAACTAGAGAGAAACAAAGAGCTTTTGCAGTAGCTTCACTTCTCCAGCACTGTTTTTACTCCCATTCCTGAATCACAACACAGTAGCCTTGTAGTCAGCATGCTAGGAAAATCCCAGCATCCCTTTTTYCCCAATACACCAGGGATTCAATAGCTCTGAAAGGGAGATAAGAGTTGCAAGGATGTGGGTTGAGTAATCAGTATTCACATAACTCAAGACCACCMTCTGTTTGTGGGGAGCTCACAGCAGCAAGGAAGAGAGCTCCAAAACCACTGCTCTGGCATTCCCACTCCTCTGCAGTGCAGACACTGATGTTGGTCCACAAGGACTCTCCTCAACACTCTTTACTGGTATGACTCACCTGCCTCATGAGCTCTGGGTTATTGAGCATGTGGCTTATCTCTGGATTTCGCTCCATGAGCTGCTGCATCTGGGGATTGGCCATGATCATCTGCCTCATGAGGTCAGGGTTAGACATCATGTTCTGCACCAAGGGATTCTCCATGATCTGGGAAAGCATCTCTGGGTTGGACATCAGCTGCCGCTGCATCTGCTGCTGGAGCTCCATGAAGTTGGCAGAGCCCATCCCAAGGTTGCCCAGCCCAGTGATGCCACCAAAGCCAGCTGGAGAGGGAACAACACACGGGAAGAGAGGTGTGAGTCAGTAACTGTCAGCAACTGCAGAGGAGGACAGGCACATCAGCTCAGCTGCATCCCTACAAATCCAGGGGTATCCTGTATTCCTACTGCAACCAGCTCTGAGTAAAGACATCCCTACACACACACACACACTTCACTAAGTGGCATTACCTTGAGCAGGGACACAGAGGTGTGCCATGGGAATGACTGATGCAAAGCCCATGGCAAGCAGAGACAACAACAGGGGTCAAGAACCCCAACTCCTTGGTCTAAAGCCAGAAAACTCTTCCTTCTCMCAGTCCCCACTTACACAGGATGGATGCAGCACTGTTGGGGCCTCCATCTCCAGGACCTCCCATGGTCCCCGAGCCGCTGCTCCGTCTGCTGCCACTCCCTGCATCTGGACCAGCACTGCTGGATGTAGAGGGCTGAGATGGGGCAGCAGGAGAAGAAGGGTTTGCAGCGGGGGCAGAAGCAGCACTGGAGGCAGAAGCAGCAGATGTTGAATCCTGGACCCTGCAAAGGATAAAAAGTATTAAACTCCTGGTACCTAGGGGAAGGGCAAGGGGAGTCCTCTCTGGGGATACAGGATGCACACCCCACAACAGCCAGCCCCAGCTACCATCCCCTCTCAGCCTCCACTGATCCACAGCTGTGCTCCCAGATGCCTTCCATCTGCTGGAATCTGCCTCCCCTCCTGATGCACTGCAGCCCCTGACATGTTGTCCTGGCCCATGCAGAGCAGCTGGACTGGTCTTACCCTGAGTTGCATCCAGCTCTTCCCTGAATCCCACTGAACTATTTCCTGCAGCCATATCCTTGAGCAATGACTGTGCTCCAAACAGGAAAATCCTTCTGCTGCTCCCACAGAAACCACAGGAGGTTACAGCAGGGCTAGTGCATGGGRTAAACAACGTTTTCACTTCTGAATATTCCTATCAGTGCTTCTGGGGCAAAAAGAAGCAGTAGCATTACTGTACAAAGAGGGAAACTGAGGCATGGGGCAGCCAGCACCTGCCTCACAAAGCCATGGAACATTTCAGGTCAGCTTGGCTCCAAATTCCCAGCTCTACCACTGGCTGCACCTTGATGGAAGGCTCCTGCTCCAATACAAGTTCTCTGGAGCTTCTTTTAACACACCTRCACAGACACTGTGCTGTCAGCTACCACGCAGCAGGTGCTGGACAYCAGCTTTGCTGAATACACCAACCCAGGTTAGTACCTTGTTACCACAGTTACTCCTCAAGAGTGTTACAGGAATTTGAAAGAGAATATTTAAAGATTTCCTGAAGCCTTTGCAGTCACAACAGTGAGTCCTGGACTAGTGTTGAAGAGCTTTCATTAAATTAGACCAAAAATTCACTTTACTCACCTCAATAATACTATTACACCTCTGACAACAAGAACAATGATTTCCTGATTTCTTTTTTCCCAAACCAAGAATTATTCCTYTTCTCTATTTCCCTTTCCTTTTTCACTCTTCTAGAACTTGAAAAATCAACYCTGAAAGTCCCTGTCCACTGTCCATATGAACCTGACTGCTGCTGAAAACCACTGSCCACTGAGAGAGGCAAAGAGTGAGGAAACAAAGCAAATGGGAAGCTGAACAACAAAGGAAGAAGGAAGCTAGAGAAAGGGCACTTGGTTTCTCYCAGCCTCTTCTCTCTTCTCACAGGAAGAGGCTGTAATGTCTTCACTAAGCACTTATCTAGGACTATTAGCAGAAGAAAAATGAGCAGCCCAGGACAGCTCTGATTCACCCTTTGAAATGGTTTGCCAATACCACAYTTATAGTGGAGACAGCAGAAACAGCATCAGGCTCCCAGGCTACCTGGAGAGCCAGAATTCAAGGAGAGGCCACAGAACCTGACAGTACATTTCCTTGTGTTTGTAAAAAAACAGGTGGGAAGAAAAAGAAACAATCAGGAAAAAAAAAAAAAACCCATCTTGATTAATGCAGCTCTCCCAGGGGACAGCAGAATTCACAGAGACACAGCCCTGGAGCTCCCTGGGAGCTGGGACACACTGCTGCCAGAGCCCGAGGCACGGCCATGAAGGGCCTTTCAAGATCAATGAAATGTGGCTGCAACCAAAGCACAGCAGCTCTTCCCAAAATCCTTCCTTGCCCACCACCCCTCTGGAAAGTGCTGGGAAGAGCTAAACCTGCAGGACCCTGAGGTCAGCCCTGTGTTCCGTTCTCAGTCTGGGGCCTGTGGTGCACGTGAGCCACATCCCCACTGGGAACTGCCCCAAGTGCACCCAGAGCACCCCCACACTGCCCTGTGTCCATGAACTTCTGTGCATTCCCAACGTGGAGCATCCACTGCCTGCACCAGCTGTGCCTCTAGGGGCCACACAGGTGCCCCACAGGGCTCTGCATGCCATGTGCCTCCCCTGGTGCCTCGGAGAGCCCTGAGCACAGGCTCAGAGCTGAGCATGTAGCAGGAGGTGACAGAAAACCCAGGTATTGGCTTCTACAGCAACACAAATTCACTGTGAATTTCTTTTAACAGAAACTTTTTCTAGAACTTTTGCTGGTTTTCTAGAACCATATCCATTTGTGATGGGTTCTTCTAAGACACACACATGAGTGATGTTAAAGGACCAGCCCCTCCAGGTACCTACCATACACCATCACTGCTGTGTCATCCATGGACAGGTYAGTGACAAACCCCATTGCTGCGTGGCACAGATTGGCCAGGGAAAGCTCATCACAGGTTCATCACAATCAGTTATTCCCATTTGACCCCAGCCCCTCCAAGACCAAACTCTTACTTCTGCGGAGTCTTAATGACCAAGTGAACAGTGAGCCCATCTTTGATCCCATGTTGATTCAACGTGTCTCCATCCTTCAGGATCTTCCCAGCAAAGATCAGAACCAGCTGATCCTGTTTGGCTTTAAACCGTCTAGAAATCTCTTCTTTGAACTGAAAAACAAACAGAGCATTTTTCAGGCARAGCATTTGTAGCAGTAACATAAAGCTCCAGGGATCACATCCCCTCTGGGAACAGCACAAGGGACTGACAAGCTCTCAGAGCCCATGAAGGTACCAGTCACCAGTTGCTGATGATGTCTGAGGTGTTAATGAAAACCAAAACAAAGCAAAGACAAGCTCTGAAATCACAAACTATGGAGAAAATCTCAGAAAMAACAGAGCCATTCCTTCAGAAGAGCTGAAGGCTTCCAAAGCCAGACCAGTTGTGCTTCAGACCTAACCCAAACACACCATTTATCCTGAATGATTGAACTGGTTTCATCTGCTCATTTGAGTTTTTTTTTTTCCTAAGGAAAGCCAAACTCTGATTTAATACAGGACAGAGCTCTATGGAAAAGGGAATAATCCTTTATCAGCCAATGGAAAYAAACTAGGTCTTCTCCAATTCCTATTTCTGCAACTGAATTCCCTGTGAGCACGCCACAGAGCATGGAGCACCTCTTCCTCACTGTGTGCTGTGCTGGGATTTACACCAGCAAGCAAGTCTGTCACTGCTGGCCCTGCCAGGGCATTCCCAGATTGATTTGGAGGAAATAAATCCTTGCACTTGGAAAACACAAACTATAGGSAATTCAGAGGGGAAGGCTAGGATGGAGAGTGAAACACATGCCAGTTCCAGAGCTCTCAGCCTTTGCACCACAACTCTAAAAACAAGGGTGGACTCAGCATAGCCCTGGCTCCAGATCACCCTGTCTGTGTCTCTCCCCACACAGCTCTGTGTTCCTCCCCACAAAGCTCCGTGTCCCCTCATACAGCTCCGTGCCCTCCCTGCACAAAGCACTCACTCCACACCCCCTGCACCAATGGGCTCCCTGCATGGAAAGGATCAGGAGGGCCACACGTGTCACAGCCCCTGCCCACGCCATGAACTGCTGCCCAGAGATCCCTGCCAGGCCCTTCACACGCCGACCTCGTGCCCTGCAGCCAGCCCAGCGCRGAGCCCGTGACACCTTGTCCCAGTGGGCATCGCCACTTTCTCAATGCCAGGACCAGCCCCAGAGCCAGCCCCTGCCAATCCCAGCCTTTGCTAACGCCAATCCCAGCCCTCTCCCGCTCCCTAACAGGTGCAGAGTCCCCCCCAGCCCACCTGCGCAAGGGCCGATGTTTCCTCTCCTCCACCTCATCTAACGTTGGCCCCAAACATCTGCCCGGCTCCTCTCCCCTCGCCCGGGATATCTGCCTCCAGAGAAGTCCAGACCTCCGCCAGGACTCCCAGATGTCCCCCCGGCAGCCCCCCACGCACCCATGMGGCTCTGCCCACAATCCCAACACCCTTCCCACACCTCTGCTCAGGGAATAATCTCCCACGCAGCCCAGCCCACGGGCCAAGCCCCCAGACCCCACCCCGGTCCTTCATACCCCTCCCACTGCCACCACCCCCAAAGCCGCTCTCCGAGTCCCTCAACTATTGCGGTTTCGACAGGCACGACCCCTTCCACAGGTGAGGCCCTCAGACCACCTCCCGCCYTTTAGAGGGGACTATTTCCCCTCTMAAGCCCTCCAGCRCTTGCCCTCCTTCAGATCTCTCCGCTCCCTCCCACCCTGGCTCCAGCAAGGCCCGAAGGCCCGGGGTGCCCCGCAAGGCCCCGAAGCAGCCCCAGCCCCGATCCGGGTCTCCAAGAAGCCGCCCGGACCCTGTGACCAACCCCCAGCCCAGAGCTCCATTCCCCCGCTCCTCACGCCCGCCCGAAATTCCTCCCCGGCCCCAAACTCAGGTCCCTTCCCACAAACCCTTCACCCCACTCCTCGATCCCTCAACCCCCCGCCCTCAGACCGGCCGCCCCCGCCCCTCAACACCCGCGGCAGCCCCCCCCGCCCAGGCCTCTCCGCCCCCCCGGCCTACCCCCGCCCCCACCTCGCGCACGGAGGCGCCGTCCGCGATGACGATCTCCTCCTTGTCCTTGGGGGTCTTCACGGTGACGCGGATGAGCGCCCCGCCAGGCCCTGCCTGGCCGTCCCCGCCGGGCCCGGGGCCGGGGCCGCCGCCACCGCCGCCGCCACTCGGCTCCGCCATCTTCGCCGCCCGCCGCCAGCCCGGGCCACAGCCACCACAGAGAGGCGGGAGCGGCGCCGCAGCAGCGCCTCGCTCCGCCACAGCGCCCCCCGGCGGCGTGGAGGGACAGCGGCAGCGCGGGGGCGGGGGGCGCAGAGCGGGGCAGAGGCTCACAGGGGCTCCCAGGGGCTCACAGGGGCGAGGGGCCAGAACGAGAGCGGAAAGAGGGGGCCCAGAGCCTGGGGAGGGCAGAGCGGGGAGGGCGTACTGCCCGCAGGGTGCCCCCAACGACCCCCCTTTAACAAGCCCCATCCCCTATCCCCGCGGTCACCGAGGGCCCACCACGCCTGCCCCGTGCTCCTTTCTGCTGCCGAGCTCCCTCTGGAGTCCCGGCGCCCCCGGGCCCCCCCATCCCACGGGGATACCGGGCGGGACCCGGGCGGGACTACAGCCCCCGGGATGCTCCGAGGCCGGCGCGGCCCCGTGACGGCGCGGCCCGGCGCGGCCCCACCCTCGCGGCGCGGTGCCGGCCGTGGCCATGCTGMGGCCCAAGGCCCTGACGCAGGTGCTCAGCCAGGCCAACACCGGCGGCGTCCAGAGCACGCTGTGAGTGCGGGGGGCGGGCGGGGGGCGGCTTTCCCCGGGCGGTCCCTGATGCGGGGTGACGCCGCCGCGGGGWGATGCTTTCCGTGCCCGGGGATGTTTTCCTTGTAGTTACCTCGGCAGATAGTGCTCCTGTCCCTGCCCGGAAATGCTGCCTTATCATTCCCCCCGTCCCTGCCCCTGTCTTTGCTCCTGMTCCTGMTCCTGTCCCTGCTCCTGCCTATGTCTCTGCACCTGCCTCGGGCATGCTGTCCCTGTCCCTGCCCYAGGGATGCTGCCTGCCCAAGGATGCTGCCTCCCCCAGCCCCTGCTCCTGTTCCTGGTTGGGGATTCTCCCTGCTCCTGCCCCGGGAATGCTGTCCCTGCCCAAAGATGCTGCCTGCCTTTCCCCTGCCACCACGCCCTGCTCCTTGCCCCTTCCCCTGGATGCTCCTTGCCCTTGCTCCYGTCCCTGTCCAGGGATGCTCCCTGTCCCTGCCTGGGGAAGGCGAGGGGCCCTTCCAGGGGCAGGCATGGGACTGAGGCCATACACCCCACATGGTGCTGGGCTGCAGATGATGCTGGGACTGTGCACAGTGTGTGAGGCCTTGCACCGTTCCTGATGTCCGGTGCTGGGATGCCTCATGCACAGTGCAAGGGCCATGCTCAGAGCTGGGGCCGTGCACAGTGTTTGTCCCCCAGGCTCGTGCCCAGCCTGTGGCAGGTCCCACTGCTTCAACAATCAGAGCCATCACAGCCCTGCACTGCCCTGCTTGGGCCTGGGGCCACTGCTGAGCTTTGTGGCTTTGAAGCCCCCGCACTTCCTGCCAAACCCCTGCAGAGTRGGAGTGTCTTGGGAGCAGTGCTTGAGACTGGCTGGGGGGGTTTGCTCCRCTCCTGGTACTGAAAGGGGGTCTGGTGTTAGAGGCATCAATTTGCCCTACTATGTCCTTCCCAGGCTGCTGAACAACGAGGGGTCCTTGCTTGCCTACTCGGGCTACGGGGACACTGATGCCAGGGTCACCGCAGCCATCGCCAGCAACATCTGGGTGGCCTATGACAAGAATGGGCACCAGGCGTTCAATGAGGACAACCTCAAATTTATCCTCATGGACTGTATGGTACGTGGGGCTGGGGCCTGCCCTGCTCTCCCTGGGGACTTGGCTGTGGTGCCRGGACCGTGCTGGGAGTCCAGGCCAAACTGGTGTGCAACAGGTGTTATTTCTYCCTGGGCAGGAGGGGCGAGTGGCCATCACACGGGTGGCAAACCTGCTGCTCTGCATGTATGCCAAGGAGACAGTCGGATTTGGGATGCTGAAAGCTAAGGTAATGCTGGGAGGGGGGTGGCCGGGGGRTCTGCAGGGCTGCATCCCTGCCTTGGTGTGGCAAAGAGCTGTTGAAGAGGATTGGGATGGAAGGACTGGAGGAAGCTGCTGTGCCTGAGATACTCTTTGCACCTTGCAGAGACTCCTCTGCTCCCCGTGCCTGCCCAGGCACCACATCACRCCTTTTTAAGGTTCTAAACTGAAATATAAATTACAACAAGCAAGTGGGCAGGGGGCACRCAGGTCGCAAAACCCACCCAAGCGTGGCTCATGCCATTCTCTGCTTGCAGGCACAGGCACTAGTCCAGTACCTGGAGGAGCCACTCACGCAGGTGGCCGCGTCATGAGCAGGCAGTGGAAGGCTCTGCGGTGCCACTGGGCTCCAACACCATCACCATCGTCAGCGTGGGTGGGGCCATAGGCATCGCGGAGCTCTAGTGTGGTCTTAAAAAACACGGTAGCAAGAAGACAAAAGCTGGGGGGAATAAAAGTGTGTTTGATGCTTGTGTCCATTGTGTCTGTTGTTTGGGGAGCTGAGGGGTAACACAGCCCGGCTGGGCTGGAGGTGCCCATTGCCCGGGAGAAAGACAAGAAGTTGCAGGGGCTGTTGTCAAAGGAGCAGGGGTTACAACAGAGCCGAGCCCCTGCACAGCCCTGCTGGTCACACCGGGATAGCTGGGAGTGGTGGGGGTTCCTTCCTGTCCCAGTTTCCCTGGCTTTCACACGATGGCAGCAGAGGCGAGGGAACATTCACAGCGGCGGGAGCCGGGCTGAGTAGGGGTTCTGCTGCTGGCACAGCTGCCCTCGCTGCCATCCCACCGCAGAGTGCCTTGTTCTGCCCCACGCTGTCCCGGTCTGCCTTTGCTGCCATCGCACCACACGCTGCCCTGCTCTGCCCATGCTGCCCCAGTCTGCCATCGCTGCCCTCGATGCCATCGCACCCTTCCCGTCCCCACGCTTCTCACACTGTCCTCCGTGCCCATGCCACCCTCATTCCTCCGTGTTGCCCTTGGGGTGCTGTGCGCGCTGCCCTCGCTGCTCTCACACCCCACGGTGCCCTCGCACCCCGTGCTGCCCATACTGTTCATGCTGTTCTCGCTGCCCCAGCCTGCCCCGCACTCAGGATCAGGCCCTGGCTCCTCCTCCAGCCACCCTGTGACGGTCCCAGAGGTGACACTACCTGCCCAACCTGCGCTGCGACAACCCCAGTCCCACCCCTTGAGTCAACCGGCCGCGCTGTCGCCAGCTCGGCCTCTCCCGTCGCCGCTGTTCCCGGAGCTTCCGCGCTCCCCCAGACCCCGTTCGGTCCTTGCCCGACGGAGAGGAACCTTTGGTCGCTCCGTCTCCTCGCTCGGCGCCGCCGGGAGCCCGGCCCGCCCCGCCGGCTGCTCGAGGCTTGGCAGCGGCAAGGAGGAAACGCAGGGCGGCCCTGCGAGGGCAGGCGGCAGCCGGGGCGGCATGGGCAGCCCCGAGGAGGATTATAACTTYGTCTTCAAGGGTGAGTTCCTGCGCTCGATGCGACCCCCGCCTTCCCCAAAAGGGATAGAGCAGAAAGGCAGGAGGTGCAGGGAGGGAACGGGGGTGCCCATTCCCCAGAGCGGCTGTGTCCCGAGCTGGGACGTTGTTGAGTGTCCCTGCAGCTGTGATGGGAGCCACGGAGGGTCAGGGGACTGGGGAGCAGACACTGACCACTGACAGCAGCGAGGCCAGGGCTGGTGAGCAGCGCCAAGGTCCACAGAGACCCGGGGAGATCCACACTCACCCCAAGGCTGCAGGTGTGCAGTGCCAGGCAAATKGCTGTTGCAGGATGGGGTGGCTGTAAAAGCTGGGGCTGAGTGTGTGAGAYGTAAATGCCACAAGAGCCTGTAACCCCCGAGAGCAGTGGGCATTGAAAAGTCATTTGTTGTGGTGACCTAGGCAGTGGYACATGCAGAGAACATGGGGGTCAAACCTGAGCTGGAGAACTGGGAGTGCAGCCTCACACCTCCCTTGCTGAGCTCCTTGGGCCCACCTGGTCTCTGCCAGGTACTGCTGGATTCTGCTGGAGTTCGGTGCTCCCTTTGGGCAAGTGAATCAGTCAGGCTCTGGTGTGCCACCCATCCCAGGTGCCCACTGCTGAAGGGTGATCCAGGGCTCACCAACATCCYTGCCCTGCTCCTACTGCCCAGAGCCCAGTAGCCATGACCCCCCTGAACAGCTCTGGGGTCACCAGACAGCAAGTGATGCCCATGCAACCAGTGCTGATAGCTGGGGCAGTCCAGTGGGATTTCTCCTTCCTTCCACAGTTGTCCTGATCGGGGAGTCCGGGGTGGGGAAAACAAACCTGCTCTCGCGTTTTACCCGCAACGAGTTCAACCATGACAGCCGCACCACCATCGGTGTGGAGTTCTCCACACGCACCATCCTGGTGGGAGATGCTGTGGTGAAGGCTCAGATCTGGGACACTGCTGGACTGGAGCGGTACCGCGCCATCACTTCAGCGTAAGGATGGGAGGCCTGAAATCCATGCTTCTCCTGGGATTTGGGTTCAGCCCCATGGGTGAGCATGTGGGGCGGGGAGTGGATCTGGAGCATGGAATGATGATGGGGTTCTGTCACAGGTATTACCGGGGGGCTGTGGGTGCCCTGGTSGTGTTTGATATCACCAAGCACCAGACATACGATGTGGTGGACCGCTGGCTGAAGGAGCTGTACGACCATGCTGAGGCCAGCATCGTTGTCATGCTGGTGGGGAACAAGACCGACCTCGCGCAGGCTCGAGAGGTGCCCATGGAGGAGGCAAAAATGTTTGCAGGTACAAGCTGGCACACTGCCACAGGGCTGGGGGCTTGAGAGCCTCCCCAACAGCATGGACCTGCACCRGTGCAGGCACCTGAACATCTCTCARGGTGCTCCAGAYTGGAGCCATGCCCTCACTGGGGTGTGCATCATCTCAGGGAGCTCTTCTCCTTGCAGACAACAACGGGCTGCTGTTCGTCGAGACCTCGGCGCTGGACTCCACCAATGTTGAGGAAGCATTTGAGACCATCCTGAAGGGTACAGGCACTGGTGCTGTGGTGCAGCAGGGTCCCAGGGCTTTGCAGGGTCCCTTTCCCAGGAATGCAGGGCTGGACAGATGATCTGCAACACTTTTCTCCCTGCTTCACTTGATCTGTTTTGGGCTAGTTTCATGAGATCTTTCGGTGTTGTCTTTCTGGCTGCTTTGGTTTTCAGCCTTTGGTGCTGGGCGTTTTGCTCCCCACACCTGAAGCTTTGTTCTCACAGCCCCTGGGCATCCCTGAAGCCCCGGGGGCTGCTTCTCCCCCATAATCTCCAGTCTCCTTCCTGTTGTCCTGGGCTCATGACTTGGTGTCTCCAGCATCCTGCCAAACCGGCCGYGGGGACCTGGGGGGCCAGGGATGGAATCCAAGAGCAACTCTCCAGGAATGGCAGCCAGCAGCATCTGGGTAGYGAGGTGTGCCATGCTGTGCTGAGCCGTGCCAAGCCATGCAGTGCTGTTCCATGCCATGCTGTGCCGTGCTGTGCTGTGCTGAACCAGCCTGGCCCAGTGAGCTGCCAGCCCCAGCACAGGGTGAAGCACTGATCCCAGGTTGGGCAAGAGGAAATTGCCCAAGCACAGGGTGTTCCCCAAGCGCCCCAGGGATGCAACCTGTGGGAGCTGCTTCCTTGTCACCCCCCAAATCACCCCTCTGCTGTGTAGAGGGGAAGGAGAGTCTCTGGCATGCTGAGCTGTGGGGGCTGCAAACCTGAAGCTGTCCCTGCATCCCCAGGGGGCCTTGGCTGACACACTTCTTCTTTGGCAGAAATATTCTACAAAGTGCAGAAGCAGAAGCAGAGGAGCAGCCAAAGCAACACGGTGTCCCTTGGCAGCGAGAGCCCTGCAAGCACGGCCCCAGCACAGGCGGAGAGGCGCCCGTGCTGTGTGGCCCTCTGAGCCTGCTGGRCACCCCGAGATGTCCCCAGGGAACCCCACAGCCCTGGGACACACCAGTGGCTACCAGCACACGCTGGTGTCACCCTGCCTGCACTGCCACCCCTGTCCTGGTGCAGTGGGGGCCAGCAGCCTGGACAGGGGCCAAATTCTGCCATAAACAGTGAGAAGCACCGGTTCCAGGAGCTCTTCTCTCTCGGTTTCATTTTTTTGCTGGGCCCCTGATTAGCCTCAACACTGTCACGCACCATATCTGCCCTTCTGGAGCTGCAGGGTAAAAGGACCAGGACACTCCTGAGGGACCTCTAGGGAAGAAGCCAGGAGGTTCTGGGCAGGATCATGCCAGCGACAGGAGCCCCTCTGATTGCCTCTGGCCTTGGCATTGCTCCTGTAGGGCCACCCTGCGCTGTGCACTGAGGATGTGGCCGACCAGCAGGTGTCTGTCCCACCAGGGACTGCTCTGGAGGTGAGCCAAGCCCTGGGGTGTGAAGTGGCAGCACTCAGCCCTCGGTTATCTCATCCCTAGCCATCTGTCCCATCTCTAGACACGGGGCAACAAAAGTGCCTGCTGCGTGGCGGGACAGGGCTTGGTGTGGGCCCCAGTGCCTTGGCACCGGGAGCAGCTCTGTGTCCAGCACGGGGCGTGACGCAATCATTAAAGGACTTGTGAAATGCARGTTTACTGAGCTGGAATTCCTGCGTGTTTGTGGTTGACGCCCTGSATCCCCACCTTCCTAATGTGCTGAAGATCATGGCCTTCAAAGCAGCGCAGCTGGATGCCACAGTTCCCTTGTGCCCCAATACCATGGCCCCCCTGCATTCCCTCCCACCCTGAAGCCATGCCCCCCCTGTGCCCCCTCCCACCCTAAAGCCACGCTCCCCCTTCCCGTGCAGCGTTTCCCAGTTTAGATCCCCTCGTTTAGTTTCGTTTATCAGTTCAAACGATGACGCAGACGGGTTATCCGAGACCCCTCGGAAACGGGATAACTCCTGCTGGATCCTCCGTGTCTTCACTTGCTTTCCCTTTGCACCACGTCACACCCACGACTCTGCGGGGACTGCGTGGCCGTCGCTGTCCCCATCAGGAGCACACGCAGGTGTTGGCCCGTCCCTGCCGCCGTGCAGCATCCCCGCCCCCTCACCTGGCCCAGGTGAGCACACCTGAGCTGTCCCCATCAGGAACACACACAGGTGTTGGCCCGTCCCTGCCGCCGTGCAGCATCCCCGCCCCCTCACCTGGCCCAGGTGAGCACACCTGAGCTGTCCCCATCAGGAACACACACACAGGTGTTGGCCCGTCCCTGCCGCCGTGCAGCATCCCCGCCCCTCACCTGGCCCAGGTGAGCACACCTGAGCGCTGACGGGCAGCGCCGGCCGCCAATGGGTGCGGAGCAGGAAAGGCTGTGCCCACCAATGGGTGGCGGGGGGGGACAGCCCYTCCCAGGGCTGGATAAGGCCCGGAAATCCCAGTTGGCCCAGTGGGCGTGGGAGCTGTGGTGCCGGSCGAGATGCGGGGCAAGGACGATGAGTACGATTATCTCTTCAAAGGTGGGTCCGCAGCCCGAACCTGCGCTGGCCCGTGCCTGCCATGAGCGTGTCCGCTCTCAGCCTGCTGCCGTCGGGGCTGGCACCCTCGGCGTGGGACTGGCAGCTGGGGCTGTACTGGGATTTAACACTCAATTTTCAGTTCTCGGGACGAGGCGGGAGGGGGGTTTGTTGTGGTGTTGTGCTGGGAAGGAGGGTGGGTGCTGGTGAGGCTGGGGTTGGAGGGTTTGCTGGAGCTGCTCTGGTGGTTTGTGGTCCCGATRCTCATTACAGCAGCTCTTCCCTGCTGCGGGAGGAGGATGGAGCCCCGGCCYGAGTCCTGCAGGGGTGGCTGTGRCCGTGGCAGGGTGSTGGGGAAGGCTGGTCCGTGCGGCTCTGTGGGTGCCGTGGGTTCCTAAGCACCCGTGGGTGCTCCGCTCTGCGGCACTGGGTGAGGGGAGCACATCTGGGAGCTGAGTAATCAACSCCAGGAGAGAAAGCCGTGCTGGTCCCCAGCTGC
>CADDXX010001179.1:23372-42450 GCA_902810485.1 Alauda arvensis | reverse complement strand
TTGTCCCTCTGCACAGCTCCCTGTGTGGGAGCCATGTCAGCACTGGGGACCCCTTGTCTCCAGCTGCAAGGACCCCCCTGGCACGGCTTGGCCCTTCCCTGCTCGAGTGTTGGTGGCTGCATGGCCCAGCTTGGGGACGTGCCACCACTGGCTGGAGTGTCTGCTACCTTGGTGGGATGGCAGTGGTCTTGTCCCCTGCCTGGGGGACAGTGGGCACCCCCCCAGGGTGGGCATCCCCCGAGATGCTGGACAGACTGTGCTGAGCCCTGTGCTGCAGGGGTGATTGGCAGGTGTCAATCAAGAGGGGTGCAGGTGGGAAGCCCTGTGCCATTGACCCCAGTACTGGGAGTGTGGCCCCTGTCACAGTGTGGGGTTTTGGGGGATCCCTTTCTCTCCACAGCTGCCCCCCTGTCTCTCCATCTCACTTGGCTGTGCCAGTAGGATCTGGGCCAGGGTTCCCTCTTGGGCCGTGATTTCTCAATGAAGCAGAAATGGAGGCAAAATCCCCAAATAAAGCTGCTGTTGAAGCAATTTCTCSCTCTGCCAGGTCTTTCCTTCGGGGRAGAACAGTGCCAGCCCCACGTGGGGCAGCTGGGAAGCGTCTGCAGGCAATGAGGGGTGAGGAGGAGGAGGSTTGGGAGGAAGCCTGGGCAAGGGGCTTGAAATTCAGGATTAGAACGGGGTGGGATCCTGCTGTGGGCAGTGCAGGGATGCACAAATGGGGTGCAGAAGTGGCTGCACTATACGAGTGCCCCTTTTTATCCACCCACTGTGCAGCCACCCCAGCCCTGGCAGCACCTTCACCTTGGCTCCAGCCCCCTGGCACCGTGGCACTGTCCCCTCCACTGCCCCTGAGCTGGCCAGACTGAGCCTCTGTCATACCCTGGGTGTGATTAAAGCTGGGGGGCTGTCCCCAGGTGAATGGTGGCACGTTCCCCTCATGCCCACCTCAGCTGGCAAAGCCCTGGCAGCCTGCAGAGCAGCTGGAGCTGCCAAGCACCACCTCCTCCCACKCCATCTGCCCACACCAAAACGCGGTGCCAAGAGGTGATGTCAGCCCCACCAGCTGGAGAGGTGGGCATGGAGGGGATGGATGCTGCTCCACAAAGGGACAGGGCTGAGCCAAGTGTCCCCTGGGCCTCCCTGCCATTGGACAGGCCAGCAGCCAGGCACTGATGGACACACGGGATGATGAGTTCATTTAGACTCATGGAGACGCTCTTTGGGCTGGGCAGCTCAGTTTTGTTCCAGGCTTTCCAATTTTCAGGTGTTTTCTGCTGGGATGAGAAGTGGGAAGGGTGAAATGTGGCCCAGGGTGGCTTRGGGATGGTGGGACCTGCTGGCAGCAGCACTGGGAGAAGCCTCAGGAGGCTCATCCTCTCACAGCTGCTTTAATGAACCTCAGGAAGTGCTGCCAAAAGCGTGGGACTGGCGGGAGATGCAAGAGGGTGGCAGAGGGAGGTCCAGCCCCACTGCCCTGGAACTCAGCCCACCGCTCCTGGCCCTTCCTGARGTGCAAACAGACACAAACCAAGAGCAGATACCAAGTTTCTTAAGTAATAATACTTTAATAAAATTAAGTTCTTAATGTAATTTAGCACATTTAATACATTAACCCTTTCCCTTCTTTGTTTTCTACAAGTTGTGCAACATCATTATTTTAATTTTATTTTATTTTAATTTTTTTTTTTCCTTCTCCCATTATACTATATGCCTCAAAAACTCAGACAACAAGCCTAACTCTACTTCTATGTTCGGTTATATCTCTCTCTCAGGCCTTTTATTTTTTTTTGTGTAATGCCAGAGAGATGAAAATACCTGGATGGAACATGTGATTGGTTTCCAATAGTAACAATCCCGACTACAGGTTTCCTATGATGTTGTAAAAGAAAAGAGGAAAAAAAAGAAAAAAAAACAAAAAAGAAAACACAAAACAATAGGGAATGGACTTTGAATGGAAGGGCCATGCAGGCAGCATGGCCAGCTGGCTCAGCACAGGTGGGAGAACCATGGGGCAGCGCCCAGGCCCCAGGGAAAGCGGATACACAAACTTTTGGACGTGAGTCTGAAGGGTGAGAGGAAGCACAAGTGATGCTGTGCAAGCCAAGCATGAAGGGCTGGGCAGGGCTGAGCTACCCTGGCTGAGATCAGCTCTTGCGGGGACCCCGTGGTTTTTGTGTGGGGTTTTGTTTTAGCACACCTCGTGTGGGAAATCCCACTGGAGCTGCTCTGCCGGAGTCCCAAGGGCAGCAAGCTGGAGCTGCATCTCTTTGATAGCAGGGCAGAGCCRGAGGAAGGCTCCTCTGCAGCCCCACAGGCTCCCGACTTTGAAGCTGGGATGCCCGGGGGCTGCTCTGGGCATCCCTGGGGATTCCCTTGGCTTGCCTGGGGCTGGGATCAGAGCTGGCTCTGCAGCAATTGCCAGATCAGCCAGTCTGGGGTCTGCCAGCCCYCGTGCCCATTGCCTTTCATGTTTGCTTAACACTGCTTTTAACTCAGGAGCAAACCCCATCCTGCAAAACAGGATCCAGCCCCTGGTCTTTTTTTTTTTTTTTCCCTATTTTTAAAAAAATGATTATTTTTAACAGAATTCATAAAGAAAAAGGAAAAAACAAATGCTTATGGTTTCACAGATAAGCAAAACAGCCTGTGACCACATCTTGTGTCCCAGCTCGATGGCCACACCACACTGCTACGTCTCACCACTCCATTTCTCTGCAAATTGTTCCAAAAGCATCATCATAAGCCCAGAAAGCACATCCTGCTGTCAGCAACCCGGTGCTACCGTTGGAGGGGGAATTCATTTTCACACAGACAGTGGTGGAACTACTCCAGATTTTACATTAGTGTCACTTTACTGAGGGTGACTTTCAATTTGCTCCATTAGCAGCCCTGAAGCGATGCTGGAGCGGATCCAGGGGGGGATGCTGCAGCCTGCCAGGGCTGCAGGGACTCCAGATTCCAGCAGAGCAACCCACTGGGATGGGGGAGTCACACAGGAGGGAGGCAGGAATTGCCCAACCTCTGCTGGCACAGGCAAACCAAAGCCTGCCCAGCACTATTACAGCTGAATTTTTCACTGGGTCAACTGACAGCAGAACRTGGACTTCAAGTTTCTACAGGATGTGAAAACCCACGCTAAAACACAGAGATTCCTCCCTAAACATCCTAGAAAGGGTTTTGGAAGAACCAGCCCGCACTGGCTCTGCTGCCACCAAGGACRTTTCGCTGGGGCTCGGCAGAGGTGGGATGGGACCCACCATCCATCCACAAGTGACAATAAAGTGCATCCACTCTCCAGTCCAGGGCACCACTGTACAATGTCCATCACTGACGCTTCTTCAAGTATCAAATGAAAAAAAAAAAAAAATGAGGTAAAACGAAACTGAAAGAGCAAACAGGCCCTGGCAGGGAAGGGCCAGGCGCTTGATTCCACCGAGCATGAAACCCCCCTGGAAGTGCAGGAGACATCGTGCCCTGCTTCCCAGAACTCCCCAGCGTGCCAGGAGGGTTCCGGGGAGGGATCTCAGATTCACAGTGCTATTTATATGCAGAAACCGAATGACGACTGTCTTCATTCCTGTCCTGACCTATTGCATGGCTTTGCTGAGTGATGAATGCTGGTAAAGGCCACCCCAGCCCCCCAAAGCAGGCACCGTCAGGGGGCGAGGGGCAGCCACCGTGCTTCTCCAAGGCATCTGTGAGGATGCTCCCAAGCTGCAGGAGATCCGTGGGTTTTGCTACGGGCTGAGCCWCAACACAGAGAGGAGCAAAGGCGAAACCCAGAGGGAACCAAATTCCAAGGGTGTTTGCACTCGGCTTTGCTAATGACAACGTCGCCTCTTGGATGTTTCTCTCTGAGTTTTCTCTCCTTTAAGCAGAGATTTTTGGTGCGGTGAAAAAGCATCACCAGCACTCCAGAGAGAAGTGCTTGCCTGTCTCTGGGGTGAAGGGAACAGCTGGCAGGGCCATGGGCCCTGTCCTGTCCTGCCCTGCAGTGCTCAGAGCGGGTCTGCCATGGCAGCACCCCCTGTGTGCTGCCAGCTCCAGGAGCCCTCAGCACTGCAGGCACCCAGGATCCATCCAGAAATCCAGAGCACAACACGCTGTGCTGGCTGAGAACAGCATTCAGCCTCCCCCGTGCTCCTGCAGCCAAAAACCAGGCATGTGCCATGAGTGYCACTGTCCCGTGAACATCTGGGCAGCTGTTGGGAAGCAAAGCTGYGGGATCAGGGATGTCACGGCCCATCACAGCTGCAAAAAGGCCCTCTCAGACCAGCAGGAGCTTATTCCAAACCATCTCACCTGCAGCTCCAGCGCTCAGAACTGATTTTTGGAGGCCAAGAAAAGAAGCACCCAACAAACCAAACCTCCTGGAAGACGCCGCGTGCTGAGCAAGCGAGCTCACCCCGAGATGCGCGGCGTCTCCCAGCGCGATGCSACCGGGGTGAGAGAGAACCAAGACAAAGAAAGAGAACAAACAAAGGGAACAAACCAACCCTAATGCCCTGACWCTGCCCAGTGCAAGGGCAGAGCCCCCGCCCGGCACCTCGCTGCCTTCGAGCTCTGTCTGTCACCTTACAGAGGGGAGATCACCCAATCTKCCTTTCCTTCTCCTTCTCCTTCCCACCTGGGATGGTCCCACCTGTCCATCCCAGGAGCTTCCCACACCTTTGGTGCTTGGAGAAGTTCAAAAATCTAAGAACAGCCCAAGGAAAGTAACAGCAACTTTGAACATTTTTTCTGCAATTTCCTGCTCCAAGCCCAAGGCTGGRAGTCAGAATAAGGCAAAAATTAATGGCCTAAAACTTCCTTCTTTTGTTCCATGACTAGCCAAATCTGTCTATTTTTATTAAAAAAGCAACATAAACCCCCAAATGTATCTTTTTAAAAAAATACATATTATTAGATCCCTTTTTTTTTTTTTTTTTTTTTTTCCCCTCTATAAAAATAACTTCAGGACTTTGATTGACAGAAGGTACCAGTTGGTGGTCATTATTTTGTTAGGCTTTCAGTCATTTATTTGTTTGCTTCAGAAAAATAGTACCAAAAAAAGATGGAATTCCTGGGGAAGTTAACAATGATCACGTTCACAAGCTTATTTTACATTCTGCTCTGTCTGGGATCACTTGGATCTACTATAGTTTAAACAATATGGATAGCATCTACTATTTGAACTAGTTATTTTTTTTTAATCTTTACTCTAGGATTATATGAAATAAATTTGAGCGTTTATTATTATTAACATTTTTTTTTAATACCCATCAACGCAAACATTTTTTTTTTCTTCTTCTCATTTTTGGTTAAAAACAAACGAACRAACAGAAAAAAAAAATCTTATTTTTAAAATGCTTCTTTGAAAGGCAACAGAGCAGAAGCATCACCCCGTCTTCCTGCTGCTTTGAGAGGGGGAGTGGGGCTGGATTTGGGGTGTGAGGGGGGACAGAGCTCCCTCACTCCTTAACCCACATGGCTGCTCAACACATCCCTAAAGCAGCTCCTGGGACTGTGAAACACTTCAGGCTGTGCTGGAGCCAAGCTGAAGTGCTTTCCTGGATTCGAGGAAGCTCAGAAGCCRGCTGGGGGCATTGCTCTGGCTGTCCCTGCTGGTGGTGTCTTTGCAGGAGCTGTGCCCACATCTGTTCCCATCCAGGATGGGCTGGAGCTGCCTGGGAGCTCTGTGTAACCTCAGCCCCTGGCTCAAAGCACCACAAGAAGCCCAAACACCKCAGGAATGACCAYGGATGTTCTCAAGATCCTGCCTGGCCTCAACACTGGGACCAAACCATCCCTGCAAGCTGCCCAGCACAGAGACGGAGCCAAAGCCTAAAGGGAGGCAGCAGAGAGACCCAGTGGGTCTGCAGAGCCCCCAGGAGCGTGTCCTGCTGGGCWTCTGTGCCACCAGTGGCCATCAGTCCTGCCCAGCAAGGCTGTGGAAAGGACCCTAAATCCTCACACTGTGCYCTCAACCAGCTCAAGGACAAAATTCCTCTGGCTCCTTGGGATGGGATGAGGCTGGCAGTGCTGGTAACGAGGAGGAGGAGGAGGGCAGGGAGGTGGGGCAGTGCCAGTTTTGCCTTATGAGCACCCAGCTCTCCAGAAGGAAGCACAGGAGGAGCAAACTCTGGTCCCCAGCACCTGCCTGGGTGGTGGGTCAGGCTGGGTTGGGTTGGAGCCTGGGATGCTCAGGGTGCCCAGCAATGGCTGTGCCACAGCAGGGCCAGGACTTGCCAGGGCCAGCGTGGGGGTGATGCTGCCCAAAAGCTGCCCCAGAGCCAACCCTGAAGCCCACCCAGACCCTGACCCTTTCCAAGGGGACTCCCAGATGGAGCAGCCACAGGATGGGGGCACACGCTTGGGTTTATAGTGGTTTTTCTCTTCTACTTCTCTGCTTTTAATTACCTTTTTTTTCTTTTTTTTTTATTTTTTTTTTGTTGGTTTTTTTTGTCTTTTTTGTTTAAATACATCCAACTGTGTTAATTTCTTATTTGTGGAAAGGGCTATCTGCACCATAACTATCACCTTTACATACACACACGCACACACAAAAAAGGAAACATATATTAAAAACACTTTTTAAGCAATACTCTGGATACAAATGTATTTTTTAACCTACATATATTCTAAACCTTCTAAACTTTTAAGGATCACTTTATCATAAAATAAAATATCCTTTTTTCTTATAATAAATTACCTAATAAAAAGTATTTTTATTAGCCCAGTTCCTTGCTACATTTACATGTAATAAATGCATTTATTAAAATAGAATATTAAATTATAAAGAAATGTTCTAATTTTAAAATCTTAATCTTTTTTTCCCTCCTCTCTCTCTCTTTAAAAAACACCAGGAAATGCATCAAAATAAACCCTTCAAACACCAAACAAAACAGGTTGGAGTATTTTTTGATTTCAGAGGTTAACAATATTAACAGTCTGAGCCTTTGTATGTATGAAGATTATTATTTTTTTAAGAAAGAAAGAAAAGAGAAAAAAAATAATAGATATCCCTCCAGCTGAAAAATACTTTTGCAAATGGGAGCTAGGACAAGATATTTTTATAGTATCTCCTCATTAACTATAAATCCAATTTTGGTTCTTTTTTTTTCCTTTCTTTTGCCATGCATTATAATACACACTATTCTCTATATCATTTACGCCGATGAGGATGACATCACAGCGTGATATTACTTCATCCCTCCGTTTCCCTTTGTTAGGTTTTGTTCACCCGCTCCCCTGCGCGGTCCCTGGTCCGGGAATCGCTGGCGGTTCGCGATCACCTCCCGAGGATGCGGCACCACCCCGAGCATCCCCGCGGCCCCGCTCGCATCTCCCGGGGAGCCCTCGCTCCCACAGCCCTGGCACGGGAGGTCACATCCACGGGGGAAGGTGGCAGGATGGCAGAACGAGTCCCGAGCCCAGCACAGCCCCAAACCCCCGCTCATTGCKGGCAGCGGACGGAACTTTGGCAAAACACGCGTGGAAATCCCAAAATCGCAGCGCTGAAACAGGGCGGGCACCGCGCTGCGCTCCCCGGGTCCCGCCCGTACCTGGGCACGTCCTGCCGGCAGCTCCGCACATCCCAGCGCAGCTCCGCACATCCCAGCGCAGCTCCGCACCTCCCCGCGCAGCTCCGCACCTCCCAGCGCAGCTCCGCACCTTTCAGCGCAGCTCCGCACCTGCCAGAGCAGCTCCGCACATCCCAGCGCAGCTCCGCACATCCCAGAGCAGCTCCGCACCTCCCAGCGCAGCTCCGCACCTGCCAGCGCAGCTCCGCACCTCCCCGCGCAGCTCCGCACCTTCCCGCGCAGCTCCGCACCTCCCAGMGCAGCTCCGCACCTCCCAGCGCAGCTCCGCACATCCCAGCTCAGCTCCGCATCTCCCCGCGCAGCTCCGCATCTCCCAGCGCAGCTCCGCACTTGCCAGCGCAGCTCTGCCCCTCCCAGCTCAGCTCCGCACCTCCCAGCGCAGCTCCGCACCTCCCCGCGCAGCTCCGCACATCCCAGCGCAGCTCCGCACCTCCCAGCGCAGCTCCGCACATCCCAGAGCAGCTCCGCACATCCCAGCTCAGCTCCGCATCTCCCAGCGCAGCTCCGCACCTCCCAGCGCAGCTCCGCCCCTCCCAGCGCAGCTCCGCTCCCAGCCCCGGCCCTTTGGACACCTGCCCTGGGTGCCACCGCTTGTGCCCTGGTGTCACCGCCTCGCTAAACGCCACCACCACCGCCATTCCCACGGCACGGCACGGCACGGCACGGCACGGCACGGCACGGGTCAGCCCGGTCCCCACCCGGGCTCCACCGGGCGGATGCAAACCCCGGCGAACTCCCCACTCCCCAGCCGGGCCGAGCGGTGCCCCTCGGCTCCGGTCCCCTCGGGGGGTGCCCGTGTCCTGTCACCGCTCCCAGGAGCCGGCCCCACTTTGGGTGGGACGCGATTTTGTAGGATGGAGGCTTCCCACAAGGGTCTCGCTGCTCCTAATCCAGGGGGAGGAAGATGCGGTTTGGTGTGTCGGGTCCCAGTGCCACCTGCCTCCCTCCAGCCCTATCACTTCAGCATCCCCGAGGGTGTCATCCCAAAAGCCTGGGGGCAGCTGAAGCCAGAGAGGTTCAGTCCAGCTGGTTTTGGGGTCACCAAGGGCATCCTCGTWGTGGGAAGGAAGGGGAGAAGTGCAAGGACCTAAGTGGACCCTGCAGAAAAGGGTTGGGTGCAGGAGGAGGGGGCTGTCTTTAGTTAYTGTTATTGCTGGTGAATTAGACCAACAAGTCATTTTTTTTTTTAGTCACCTATCAAGGAAGATACAAGTCAGAGCAAATAGTTAAGGTCATGGGCATTTTTCTTGTTTTTTGTTTTTATTTTTTTTTTTAAAGATTTTTAGATATATATATACATATATTTAAAAAGAGAGAAAAAAAAAAAATTACGCAAATTGGTTGTTTAAGCCCCACAACCGGGCTCCCCATGGATGCCAACAGGCAGGGCCCGGGCTGCCCCTCTCTGGGTGCCCCAAGGGGCCAGGGAGAGACCCGAGCCCCCCGAGTTCCCTGCAGCCCCCGCTCGAGGCAGAGGTAGCTCTCGGTGCATTTACAGCGCCTGTTTTTTTTTTCTTTCTTCCAAAGTTGCTACATCAAAATATGGAGTCGGTGGGGGGGGGTACAGCGGGAAGCAGGGGACAGGAAAAAAATCAAAATAAAACAGGGGCCGAAATACTTCTATTCGTTTTAAACTAGAACTGCTACATCAAGCGCTTTTTTTTTAATATATATGTATATGTATATGTATATATATATGTGTATATATATATATATATATATATATAAAGGTTATTGGAACTGAAGATTTTATTAAAGGCCAACTTGGAGACTTGAGTAGGAACCTCATCTGCAGAGAGGGGCAGCCCCCCCAGGACAGCCCCACTCCGGTTCCCAACAGCAAGCATTGGACGTTTGTTTGGGTCATGGTTTTTTTTTTTTTTTTCCCTTCTTTTTTTTTCTATTTTTTCTTTAAAGAAAGGGGGATCGGTTTTTTTTTTCTCTAACATTTTTTTCAGCATGCAGGAGGCTTTTACATCGTTTTCGCTCGTTAAGGTGAGGGAGGAGGCACAAGGAGCAGAGGTGAGCCCCCCGTACCTTCCCCRTCCCCCACTCCCTACAGTCAGTGCTAGAACAAGGTCCCCCCACCCCAGGTCCCCAACACAGGGGTCTCCTTCCCCCCCTCCCCACTCCCACCCACCTCTTCACAACCTGGCATCGAATAAAGACATTGATCAAGAACTTGCTCACATCACCACGAACAGACTCCACTCAGCCAAGAACGACTACTCACTCACTAACACAGCGGCGCGGGGCTGCGGCCACCGCCGCCTCCGGCTCAGCCCCTCCGGCACCGACACGAACATTTCTGAACGCCCCTCTGAAGGGTGGTCGAGCCCCCCTGCCCACCCCCCACCCCCCCCAGCTCGTGCTCCAACCACTCTCTCTACATCAGTGGGAGAATTTTGCGCAATGAACGGATAAAAAAGTACAACCCTGGGGTGGGGAGGGCAGGACGTGGTGGCACAGGGGAGGGGAGAGGTTCCTCGAGAACAGGAATGACCCCCTCTCCCTTCCCTTCCCTTCACTGGGACCAAACTGAGGCCAGATTTGGAATGAAACTGGGTCAGTTTTAGGTAGGATGTGGCCAGTGCTGCCACGCTGCCACAGGGAGGGACGGCTGTGCCTCATGACAATGCCAGGTCTGGGGGCTCTGGGAATTCATCCAGAGCACCCCAGCCCTCCATCACCCTGCAGCCCCCACACCCGTGGGTCCCAAAAACGGCGCCTTCCCAACATCAGCACCTACTCCAGCCTGGGAACATTGCCCACCCCTCCAATCTACCTCCTGCCCCTACAGAATATATTAGTGTTGATGCAAAACAGTGGAGGCATCCCATCATCCCACCATCATTTCAAACCCTCCAACTGGTACACGAAGATCAAAAAGTTGATCTTTATCAGCTCAGAGCACCAGCCCTGCCTGTCCCACCACAGTGAGCTCAGCCCCTCCAGTGACTGCAGCACCATGGCTGGCCTGAGCCCACCGTGCCAGGGCACAGACAGCAAACTGGGAGCAAGTGGCAGCAAACTGAGCAGAAGAGAGGATGTTCCCAGGAACATTATTACGATGAAAATAAAGTCTCCTGTAACTGAAGGGAATAAAAAAATCTCAGGTGATTTCTTGTTTGTTTGGGTTTTTTTGTTTTTTTTTTTGCTGTTAGAACTGTCTCTACCAAGTTGTGAAACTTGTTGGTTCAGTTCTAAATCAGGGTCCAGGATGTGTGAGCAGAAGTTGAGGGGTAGGAAATGGGGTAGTGGGAGCAAAATTATGCATACGGGTTTCTATACACACACATATATATATATAGGTGCTTGATTAATTAAGTGCCTATATATATATATATATACATATATTTATAGCTGGGTGTCCTGGTACTCAATAGGTCAATCCAACACATTTTTACCATCACAGCATTTTGGCATCCACAGACCAGCTGAACAAACCTGATGGAGTGAAGGTGCTGGCCTGCACCTTGCGTGTGTTGGCACAGGAGCCAAATCTGAAGCCCATCATCTCCCAATTCCCAATGGTTTTAAAGTAYCTCACTTAACAAAACCAGGAGTCTTGAAATGATTAAAGGATGTTCAACAAGGCAATTTTTTTTTGTTTTGTTTCATTCTGAAAAAAATATAATATATAAAAGTGGCCAACCTCAGGAAGATCCAGGAAAAGGACAGCTGAAGAGGTTTTGGTCCATAAAGAAATACTTTTTTCTTCTTTTCTGTTTTTTTTTCCCCCCACTTGGTTTGGGTAACAAAAGTTTTGGTCCAGTTTAAAAACGACGACAACAAAATTATCTCTATAAACTCGGGGTTTTTTTTTTTGCTCTCTGTCGGGATGCACGTTGGTTTCATGTGGGCTCATTGCCTGTATTGCATGATCGTCTCTCTTAGGTTTTGGTGCAATAGGTATATTTTTTAAGAAAAGAAAAGCACAATATTCTGTGTGTRTGTGTGTGTGTGTGTGTGTAGCTGCAGCTGGCATCACTTGGCGAAAAGAATGAAGAGTGACCTACAGAAACGTGGAAGTTGCACTCCCCCCATGGATGGGAACTCGGGACTGCTTTGGAAATACCCTGTTAGTGACTCCTGATTGGACTGATGAACAAATCCCTGCTTGGATAAGGAAAAAAAGAACAAAGTTCCAGACTCCACGGTGGCTCAGAATAACAAAATAAACGCTCATCGCCTGGTGTGATCCCAGTAGGTTCTTCCAAACCTTCTTCAGTTTCACTGGCGTCGTTTTTGTTTCTTCACCTTCTTCTTTTGATTTCCTTTTTTTTTTTTTTTTTTTTAAATCTTTGAGGTAATACAGTTGTGCCCTCGTTCTAACAGGTTCCCAGAGGTCGATGGTTTCTTTCTTGTTCTTCCAAATCCCTGTCATCCGTTTTCCTTTCTTTCTATTGTTTCTTTCTGAGCTCCCAGTTGGGCCGACAACCCTGGGGGGAGGAGAGTGGGGGGCTTCAGGCCAAGACAAAGGTTGAAGGGTGGCTGGAGAAAGGCTGGCAGGGCCCTCCCTGCATCCCTGCTTCCTCCCCAGTCGATCCAGGTGGCCYGGCTTGGTCATCACCAAGAAGTCCCAATCTCACCACCAAAAAAAAACTGAACTGAACCGCTTTGCTTGCAAGATCCGAGTGTGCGTTCTGAGTACTTGGTTTACAAAAGACATTGCAGGCTGGAGCATTGTTCGCCCTTCAAAATTTCTGGCTTTGCTATTCATTTTAATTTTATTATTCACTTATTTTTTTTTTAAAAAATAACATACATTGCTTGTAAAATAATTTCTTTTCTTTTCTTCTTCTTCTTCTTCTTCTTTAAATTAATTTATTCTTTCATTCTTTTTTTTTTTGTTCTTCAGATGTCATTATCATTATTATTATTATTATCATTATTATTATTATTATCATCATTTTTCTCTCATGGAACTCCCCCCGCTCTCCCTTCCTACCCCCAACCCCCCCCAACGCCCTGCTCTGTCTCTTTAGGAAAATATTCTAATGGCCTGAGTGGCTGCTGCGTGGCAAACGGGGCACTCGGGATCAGTCCTCTCGCAGATCCTCACGGCGCACTCCATGCAGAAGAGGTTGTGGCCRCACGGCACCAGCGCGGCCGTGACCTCGCTCTCGAAGCACACCATGCACTCCCGGCTGCTGGCCACGGCCGTCCGGGCAGCGGCGGGCGTTCCCAGCTTGGAAAACCCCTGGAGCGGCTCCCCCTGCGACCTCCTGGGCAGCCCGGAGAGGCTGGGTTCCGGGATGGAGGAGGACGGGGAGCGGTGGGAGTTGGGGTGGATGGCGCCCGTGCTGCTGGAGCGCTGCTGCTTCGAGAAGAGCACCGAGACGGGGTTGGTGTTCTCCTGCCCTGCCCACATCGGGGCCCCCGACTCCGGCACCCCGTAGTACAGATCCTGCTTGTTCACACCGTAGTTGGGGAAGAGGTAACCGTAATTGAAGTCGTTTTGGTCGTTCAGCCGCGGGGTCTCGTAGACGGGGTCAACGGAGCAGTCGCCGATGCAGCCCAGGCTGTTCTGCCGGAAGGTGGAGAGGGGCTTGCAGCCCGGCGCCGGCGTGTGCACCCGCCAAGCCTCCGAGTAGCGGTTCTCCATGCCGGAGTCAGGGCTGCTGGAGAGGAAGTCRTTCTCGTTGTTATACTCCAGAATCTTGCCTGTCCTCACCGCGATGTGCGTCTCGATCTCCTCGCGGGCGCGCTCCACGTTGCCCGGCGCGCCGGTGATCTCAAACACGGGGTCCCGGTCTCGGCTCGGCGTGATGATGTAGGTGTTGGTCTGCTGCTGGATCCTCTTGATGGTGGCTCCCTTGGGGCCCACCACCAGCCCCACCACGCGGTAGGGCACGCGCACGCGGATGGTGACCTGCCCCGGCAGCGTGGGCGCGCTGCCGAACGTGGTGCCCGCCTTGTTGCGGGAGGCCCTGATCATGGAGAAGTGCTCGGCSGCCGAGATGATCTCCCGSCGGGCCATGGCCACGTCCTCCCGCCGCCCCGTCACCATGAAGACCGGCTCCTCGCCCCGCACCGGGGTCTTGATGTAGGTGTTGGTCTTTGCCCGCAGGGCTTTGATCTTGCAGCCTTGGGGAGAAGAGAGAAGAAGGCACGGCGGTTAATGAGGCTGTCCCACAGCTCGCCCTGCTCTGCAGGACACTGGGATGAGTGGCCGTAATCTCCTGTGCACAGGACATGGAACAAGGGAAAGGCCCTATACCCCTAACCCTGAGGGGAAATTCCAGAGGGAGGTCCACCCTCACCATTCCCAGAGACTCCCTCCCTCGGGAGTGCCATGCTCCCTCCTCCCCCAAATGGGGCATCACCGTTTGGTGGTGCACCCCACCACACCATCCCCTCCGAGTGCCTTCCCTCAGCAGTCATCCCTAAGATCTCCCTTCCACACACACCCCAACACCACGGAGTAATGGGGGCTCCACCTCCAGGTGCCAGCAGTCCCTGTGACAAGGCCTGTCCCCAGAGCCCCAGGGTGGCCCCCCAGGGACAGTGGTCATTCTTAGCCTCTGGGGACAGGGCTGATGCACGGGGCAGCCTGGAGGTCACAGGAGAACAGGGGGATGCTGGTCCCACAGCCCGAATGGCCAATGTGGAACCCCTTGTCCACCCTGTGACAGCTCCCAAGGGGGGTCACCTGCCACGACTCCAGAGTGACAGAGGACTTTGGTACTACTGAGGAGGTTTGGGGGTGAATATGGTGAGCTAGAGGGGGCCAGGTTTGGAGGGGAATTGCAGAGATGCAGCAGYTTGGTCCTCCCCACTGCAGATACGGCAGGACTGCAAATACCAGCAGAGCTGGATAGCCAAGGGTAGCAGGAGGCCAGGGCTGAAACAGCAAGAAATGGGGCAGGGCTGCCCTCCTGGGAGCCCCACAGCAGGCTGTGCAAAGACTCCTGCTCCAGGTGCTCAGACCCTGTGCCTGGGATCGCTGGCCAAGTGGTGCTTTTGTGTACCAGTGTCCACATCCCAGAGCCCACTGAGCTCATTCCCCTACTCCTAGAACCCACCAAGCCCATTCCCCAACTCCTCAAAGCTCAGAAAACAGCCTTCTGCTTTCCCCAAAAGGGGAAAAGATGTCCCAGTGTGTTTTGGCTTCCAGATGATCTTTTGGAGAGTTTTGATCCAGCTGTTTGGCTCCACAATCCCAGATGACACCAGGATGCCATCAAGCAACTAAGTGTTTTTACAGATGTGGCACAATTCTCTAAACTACTCCTGGRCCCCTCCTTGCTGCTGTCCTGCCCCTCAGACTCCTCTCTCAAAARCCCTCACTTGGTGCCTCAAGGCTTCTCTGAAGCCTGGCACCGAGCTCCTGTGCGAGCTGGGGGTTCCTCTGCAGGAGGTAAGAGCTCTGCTCTGAGCTCAGAYCTCAAAGAAAAGTTAAAMCCTGTGATTCTYCAGTGCAGACSAAGYAAGGTGAGCACTTTGCTGCAGTTTCACAAGGGTGTCTGATGCAGGGTTCAGAACCTCAGGTGCATCCTCAGAAGGGTGAGGACACAGCATTGGGAACTCTGTGAGATCCCCCAGCACCTCCTACCCCACCTTCTCTCCCCAGAAAAAGACCATCTCCTGTACTTCCTCTGACACCAGCAGGTTTTCCTCCACACCCTCCACCGGCACCACACTCCAACCCACAAGGACCTGCAAGCAATGCCTCTGCAACCACGAAATGCAGATTCCTCAGCTCCTGGGCTGGAACGTTATTATTTATACAGCTCCTAATAAACAACAGCATCTCTCAGGCTGGSAGCTCAGAGCTGCCACTCATCCTCTCGTGAGACACAGGCTGGCGACAGCGTGCTGCTCACTGGAATGCAGCGACCCCACCACGCTGTATCACTGGCAAGACTCAAAGCCTGGACCTGTGGTGATGGAAGCAGCCTCGTGCTGCTGGAGCTGGCAGGAAGGGCTCCCTGGGCTGCATCAGCAGTGCCCGGTGTGCAGCAGGCTCAGCCATGAACCCACTGCCCCTCAGAGGGTCCTGGCAGCAGCGTGGGTCAGCCCCGGGAAATCAGAACTTCTCTGTCGACTCACAGTGTGGCTTTTAACTCCTCTGAGCTACTTCAGCTTCCGGAGGAATAGCTGTCTCCTGCCTCGTGCTCCTGCAAAATTTCCTCTTAACACTCCACATCGCAGTGCTGCTGCACTGAACCCACCTCTGTAACAGGAATTCCACGTTCCTGGGGAGTGGAAATGCCATATCTGGCACAAARAAGGATTCGTGGATTTCCCAAACCAAATCCACACCCTGCCAAATCCAGTGYAGCTCAGGGGTTACTCCCCAGTTTGCACCATGAGGTACGTTTGTGATGCTCGGYTGAGTAAAGTTTCCAAACAGCCCATGTGGAGCAATGGTCACTCAGTRTTGTGCTATTAATTCCCACGAAACYCAAAGGAYRGGACCTCATGRAGCCATGCACAAGTCARCTGYAGGATAAACCCACGCAGGCAAAACCCATAATAAAGGTTCCTCCCAAGGAGAGCTGGATWAAACCGTGAGAGGTCACCTGTGCCCTCTGGCACCCCTGGGCAGGGTGGGCTGTCCCTGCCCCACCCCTGGCAGACATTTCCCTGCCCCTCTCCAAAGAGGGAGATTCCATCTTAGGCAGATGAACGGAGATGCCACCATTTCCCCAAGGGACATCACCGGAGCATCATCRCACGGAAAGAGAGGGGTGTTCACAGCGAGCATCGAGCTGCAAACGCCTCCCCGTGCATCACCCCGGGCTGCGGGAGCTCCGTGGAATTCCGCAGTGACCCGAGCTCTGCCTCCGGAGTGCAAGGCTCGCTCTCCTGTGCAGAAAAGTCCCCAGGCACGGCTGGGATTGGGCTCCGCGTTGTTCCGAGCTGCGGGACAATGACAGCACGGGGGGGAAGAGGGATCTGAGCCCGGCACGATGGGAAACAATCACGGAGCCGACAGGGAGGGTCAGGCGGGCAGAGCAGCGACAAAGGACGGGGGGCTCCATGCTGGGGACAGATGGAAGGGAGCAGTGGCAAGGAATACACATGAATGAGGGCAAATGTAAGCGCGTTACACGAGCTGCAGGAGTGGGAGGGGAGTTAGGGATGGAGCAAAGCTGGTGGAAATTGAGGGAGAGGCACACCCTGAACCCTCCGAGGGAGGAGGAGGATGAGGTGCGCGGAGGGCAAAGCCAAGACCCCCCCCCCAAAATGGCAAAAGGAAGATGGGCAAGGAGAGAGCACGGCGAGAGGGAGGGGAAGGAGGATGTGGAACGGACAAAAGGACGCGTGGTGCAGTCGGTGGTGTGAGAAGGGGGGGAGGAGGGAGGGTCTCTGTGCAGGCCTGCAGACGGGAAAGCCAGCTTTGTGGAGACAGACAGATGGGAATCCTGTGCTTAAAAACAGGAGAAAATCACCTCCTAGGAAATCAGACCAACTCCTGCGAGCCCAGCAGCTCACTGGGCTCGGTGGCCCCAAGCTCCAGCAGCTCTAAACCGGCACAAACAAGGGCCAAACCATCAGCAGCCCAAATCCAGAGAACTCCACAACTTCCAAGGGCGCTGCGTGGCTTTACATCAGCTAAAACCAGGCTGGGCTTAAACGTGATTTACTCACTGAGTGCCGAGGCTCCGGGCCCATCTCAGCCCCATTCCTGACTCTGCTTTGCACACTAAAAAGGGGCTGAGGCTCCTTTGAGATCATCCTCTCTCTGMTGGAGCACAGCTGGATCAGGATGTGGCCCGTGGCATCCCAGCCAGATGGGCAGCACACCCTGATGTGCCTATTCCAAACAAAATTTGTCCTGCACGGGGCGTTTTTTYGGCACTTCATGCACAACTGAAATTTGAAAACACCGTGTAACAAAGCATTTTACTAGGGGGATTATTCAAAGGGGAGGGAGGTGGAAGGGAGGGAGCTGCCTGGCAGGTGGTGCCAAAATGAAGCTAAGGGAAGAAAAGGACCCGTGAAAACTGTACTAATACATAACTTGGTGTATGCTCTCCTCATTATGGCAGCGCACAGATAGGAGTGTGCCGATCCCTGGAAGACCCCTGCCACTTAGATTTTTATATTAAACAGAGAATTAAGCCCTTTCTCATTGTGTTTCCACAGCCTACCTCCTATTATCCTGGGCTTTTCCAATAATGCAGATCCCAAAGCATTACAYGAAGGAGGCTGTAAGCTCAGTTCCTCCCTTTATCCTTTTTTCTCTTTAATTTCACTGATTACCAATTGACTCAAAGTAGACGTGTTTGCAAATTACCTGAGTACACATCACAAACATTCCCACACAGGACCAAACCCTGGAGGAGTGAAGAGCCTCTGGTGCCCAGACCAGTCAGCWAACTGGAATTAATCTGCAGAGCAGCCATCTCTGGCTGAAAACACATAAATAAATTGAGTCTGGACATTGCCAAGATGGGTGGTGGGGGTCAGGGGGAAACCTGGATGCACAGCCACCTTCTCGTCCCTGCTAACCCCTGCATCAGGGCAACAAATCCATCAAAATTAACAAGAGAAGGCTSCAGGAGCTTGGTTCACCTCTCCAGCAAAGGCAGCTGCTCACAAGGGACACGAGGGTGCTGCATGCATCTGATCGAGCTGTCATTTCCTTGGCATGAACCCATCCCAAATGTTCTCACTCTGAGCAGCCCCAAGCCGATGTGTTTTCACAGGACCCTCAGCAGGGTTTACACCAAGGCTCCACGAGCAGGCAGAGCACAGATCAGTGCATGGAGTGGATGTGCCCAGCACACCTCCACGGTGACAATGCCACCAGGACGGTGCAATGGCACACGCAGCTGTGCCTGGGGAGTAGATGCCTCGAATAATTTCACTTTGTATGTAAATTCAGATTTAGACCTGCTGGTGACCTTCTCCTCGGTGCTGCCAAAAAGGCCAAATCCTGCACAGGTATATCCTGCTACTGATGCAGTTTAGAGACTCCCACCTGGCACCCCCAGCCCAGGAGCTTGACCCTGACCCTGGAAGCACCAGAGGAGCTCTGGCAGCTACAGCAAACAGCTCCAGAGTGAACCCTGAGGTAGATATTTCTGTTTCATTGACTGCCTTGTGGTTTTATTTTGGAAAACACGCCCCACAAATCACTCCGGGTCCTGATATTTCTTGTTTTCATCAGAGCCAAAATAATCCCTACAGACAAAAGCTTTTTAGTCCTCTYCTCRTTTATCCCAAGGCRCTGTTACACTGCACAGATACAAATTACACCTGTAAATACCCCACACSGTCCATTCTGGCAGTGCTAGTGGGGTGTAAGGAGGTCTAGGGGCAAATTAGAACTTGATCTTTTTTTCTATTGCAGTCATAAAATTGAAGAGGATCATAAAATAAACAACCCTCAGCTACCTCGGGTGAGGTGGGGCATTCTTTCCCTCGTTAACATGAAAGCCTTGYTAAAAGAGAAGCACACAAAGAACCTCACAAATAAACCCTCCTGACGGCCTGTGGGGTTAGGTTTTGCTGCATTGAAAACCTTACGAAAGTGG